>JADLIF010000989.1:0-67992 GCA_016648015.1 Steinernema khuongi | reverse complement strand
ATTGTTGAGTTAATAAAGGTTTAATTACCCAAGTTTGAGGTCCATTTGCCGGAACACGCACCGCCGCACCCCACCCCATCCAACTAAGACCCGCGTGGCAGGAATCCCCCCAAAGGCGTCCAAGGAATCACCGCACTGAGAGGCTAAAGAACCTCCCCCTCCGTCGCAACAGTGAGATCCGGCGGCGGAAAAGAATCTGCATTAGGGCAAAGACCCCTGAAAAAACTTAGCTGTCCGCCTGTGAACCAAGATTGATGACGGATGTTGTAAAGCACTTGATTTATGGATGACACTGATTGTCAAGCACCACTTCGTCTTCCGGCAAAAAACTGTGAAGTTTAGTCGGTGATATTCCTCCAGAATTATGGGTTAGTCTTCGCGGACAACGCAGAAGAACTTTATGGAACTTCTGCTGAGGAATGAAACTGAGATGGCATCAGTTCTACACGATTAAGAAAACAGTTCCTTGTCGTTAAACAAGCTCAGCAGCTATCTTAGAGCAGCATAAGGAATAAGTAGGAGATGCTGATATCCCAACTTCCCTTTTTCACGACGTTTTAAATCCTGTTTAGGAAGTAGGTGTCAAATACTCAAAACGGTATCGCGTGCCCTACTAACTCCAGTCTCGAGAGACAAGCAGGGCTTAGGAATAAAAGTTTACAGATCAGAGCCACAAACTAAAGAGCTAGAAATGACCTTCAGGAAAAGACGTTTCACTTCGCTAAGCACCTTGCAATTCTCTGATAGTTCTTTTACATGCGTAGGCATTGCCTGTGCAAAGGATGGCTAGGTGCCCCTTCGATCATTATCATTTACATAACTTCCGTGAGAGTCATAACATTCGAAGTAAATAACACTATTTCCAAGAAAGAACATTAAACATTCATTTATTTTCCATTTAAAACCACTATTGTGTGGAGTGATCGTTAAAGATATCAAAGAGTTGCCAAGAAGGCTCATTTGCAAGAGGCAGTTTCACCTGTTCTCAAGCATCAGGTAGCTATACCAACGTAGCTTTCAGTAGGATGCTCTGCAACCAACAGAGGCAGCAGCTCCATCGACATTCATTGGCAATGTAACAGAGGCCTCAATAATTAATGAGGACATGAAAGATTCATCGGCCAATTACTGTCCGCTAAGTTTCTCGCGAAGCGCGCGGCACTTATTGTTCTTCCGAGGTCATTAGACACTTGTCCTACGTGACCTTTGAGTTTAGAGAACGAGCTTTGGCGTCGCCGCTCCCTCGGGACATTCTGAAACTGATGGCAAACGTCAAAAGAGACTCTCGGCCGAGGGCCTCTCCAAATAGAATTCCGCATGTCTTCATATTTTAAGTCTGCCACCGAGATGGATGAATAAGTCAGCGCAGACGTCAAACTTGCGTTTACACAAACCTCGTCAAGGAAGACAGATGGGACAACGTTAATGACTAATTCTTAGGAGTGACTCATGTTTAACAGCTACTACCGCGTCCCTGGGAACCCTAATTATGCCAAGCCGGTAAAAATTGGGGTTTTGCAGCTCTGAAGGGAACAGCGGAAATTCGTGACGGAAATCGGGTGGCACTTTCAAATTCGTCATGTCCGGCGAGGTTATACCTTGACAGCGGTCGACGCCGGATGGAAATATAAGGGCAGGATCTACTTGGAATCAGGATGTTATAATATTAATCAATTTTCACAGCTTTTGAAGTAATTTACAGTTAGATTTTTAGTTTCAGGTGGTAACATGTTTAATGAAAGCATATCTAAAAAACATGAACGAACACAAAGAACCTCCAAATGGGAACGGAAATTTTATCCGACAAAGAAAAGATTCCAAGGTTAAAGGGATTACGTCCCGAGCTTCCTGATCTTCCTGACCCTCAGGGGGATCTTCAAGACCGTAACAAATACCGAAAAAAAAAACAAATATGACTCATAAAAGTGAGTAGAACCGAAGGAGAAAATCTCTGGCCACGGAAAAACTTCCCATATTTTCATCTTATTTCCATATATTTCCATATGAAGGAAGCAAATGGCATTTGTATAAAAAAACAAGGCCAGATTTAGTGTTTGGTCATTTCCCTTCATTTGGTCATTTTCAAATTGTCATTTTATCGGAGTCCAAGATCAACAGGATTAAAAAAATGCCTCTTAAAAGTGGCATGTCCTTTTAAAACATCTCTGAATGTCTTCAGATTTTACTTCACTGTCATTATGAGCAAGGCCCATATCTCCAAAACAGCCTTACGGTTGTACGCAAACCAGATTACCCTGAGGCGCTAAAATAATCGCTTCGGGACACAAGCACCATAATCAGATGCCGCATAACTCTATTTTTCCTATTGTTTCGACAAAAATGCCTCCGTCCATCACACTGCGACCGAAGTTCAGCCGGGCAAACTCCAACCGACCAGAAAGGGAAGTAAACGCCGGCACGCAGACGAATCACATGTGCAGCTGGCACTCTGCCGCCTGGATTGGGCTATACTTAAGAGGCGCAGGAACAGGGAGATGTTCCCGTGGACACGCGCCAAAATGCAATTTTTCGAAAACGAGGTCAATCCAATAGCCCTTCTGCGTCCTGCGGATAATATCCATTTCGCCCCTTAATCTCCCAGGGGAGATATGCGAAAACAATTAGAACGGAAAGCCGGCGCGTGCACGTCGCGGGGAGTGCGCCACGGTGGGAACAAGAAGCAGGATATGGCAAACATGAGCCGTTATACATGGCGCCATAAATTCCACTCAAGGGGTCCTATTGATTCTCACTCGGGGATTAGAGAAGTCGTGCGACAAAGCCAAGTTTCGGGGCGGGCCCACGCGTCTCTTAGATGGCTCATCGCCCTCGGCTCCTTTCTGGGCTTTTAGGCAACGGAACCCCCAGGGGCCGCCGGCCTGGGAAATGGATGCGAAAAATAAGGGCAAAAACAACATAACACCCGCGTCAGATGTGGTTAACGCAGAAGAAGAGGCGCGGGAAAGCCATATTTCTGAAGAAACAACGATCTTCTGTTTCCGCGCGTGACAAGTTGGCAGTCCTCCGCGGAGATGGATTGGCCACGGTCTGCTGTTTGGTGTAGTCAGGCCAAGAAGAGGTTGTTTGGCCTTCCAGAGGTGGAAGAGCGGAAGAGGCCTTGGTGATAAGGGAGAAGTGGGGGGTTGGTTGAATTCTGGTACGGTACTCCGTAAGATTTCTCTTTGGGGGACCAGAAGTCAAGAATATGAACGCACGAGTGTCAAAATCAGAGAATTAAGCCTTCTTCCTCAACTTTTAAGCAGTTTGCATCGACCAATTAGCAAATAGCTCTTTTCCTAATGCGTCTTCCATTTATAGCGCAGAAAAAGTTAAATACATCCTGATGCGTGCACAGAATGATGAGCATGTGCGGCGTCACTTCCGTTTCAGCGTCTGCAAGGAGTCTTCGAATAAAACAATTTCCTCGAATAGTGGAAAGCAAAAATGACAAAGAAAAGTCCCCATGATTTCGATGATGCAGAGACGACAAGTGATCATATAGGAAAGTACAAAAGTAGGAAGATGCCATGGGCCAAAGCTCCCGATTATACTCACTAATCACGCAGTTTATTGGTATAGATGGCTTTTTGTCCCTGCCTTTTGCGTTCCGTGGTGGGTTCAGGTTACGGTATTTAATGACAGCTAACGGGCGCCAAATGTAAGTTACCCCCCCCCCCCCTCCGCACAGATCTGGGGGAAGGGTCGCCAAATCGACGATTTTTCCGAAGGGTAGGGTGTAAACCCCATACTCTCCATGGTTGGTCTTAATACCTAGTGTCCAGTGGGTAGCGTCCAGTGGGGTCGCCAGGTCGGCGACGGTCCCCCAGGCCTGCCTCCGCATACACATTTGTACAGAATTGTACACCTAGCAAGAGCTTGGAAAAGTTGTTATTTGTCCCCGTTCCCTGTTTAGCACACCTTTCGACCCTCTGTGTCAGTTTTCCGTCACACAAGAAGCAACACACATTAAAATTCACCGACCAGAAGCACTCGTTTCTGGGAATTCAACCACGCGAACTCCTAACTACGTCACCGTCACAAACGTTCACGTCAAAGAAAGCACCGAAAAGAGGAAGTCAAGGGCGAATTGGACGCAGCTAGTGGTGTTGGCACTTTGCAGCGTCGTGAAAGGCTTTGTCTAAAGACGGCAGTCTTGTTTTTTTGTTTTCCTACCTGAGGAACGCTAGTTACGCTCAGTAAATAGCCATTCCGTGTGGTAAGCTCGCGAGTTTACAGAGGAACTGAGAGGAGTTCCACAGCTGGATACGATCATCCAGATTACGGTAACGTCAGAAGTTTAATAACATCAAATTCCTTAGAGTGAGAAATAAAGGGCCTGATTGAAGGTGCTGGTTTAGTGCTACTTCCGATCGCCTCTTCTCTACAGAGCAGTAACATTTTTATTGCCAGTCGTTCTAATGTCCTTAAGATGCACTTTAATACATGGTCGTTGACGGAGTTTCATCAAGAATCGAGGTCTTTTTGTTCCTCCTTCCGTTTTTGTAAACCCCTTCCACAGATAACCTAATCTTGGCTCATTTCCGAACTCCCTTCTCACCCCGGAACAAGAACTTGCGGACAATAAGGATATACCGTGCAGCGCATGCAAATCAGTGACCTCACTAACGAGCAGCAGCGCGGAGCAGTGTCTTCTCGCCTTTTAAACGCCGCCTAAGAGGGTCGGAAGTGAGAGCAACTTCGGCACAAGGCGCCGCGCTCACTGAATGCGAAACGGCGGAAGAGACGCGACTCAATTGAAACTAATTGAGCGAGCGATTTAATTATGGGAATAGATTTGGAGATGAGCGGAGTAGGAGAACATTGGCAACGGGGAATGGGTCATCCAGAGTCATCAAGGAATCGTAGCCTGCAAAAGGGGCTGCCTACATAGGCACAAGAGCTCCTGTTGGACAGTCAATTATTGCAATTTCAGAAGTAGTTGTTAAGAGGTGTTTATGTAAGCCTTTCTTAAAGTCCACTCAAACACTCGTACGAATGAAGTCCACGCGAACAGATGCACTTATAGTAACCTAAGGACCTCTCCTATATGACTAATTAAAAGTCACGTCTAATGAGGTCCATGATACTCAGAACGACGGCTCACTGTCGAATCACGACAGAAAGAGCATCTTGTCAATCTCCAATATTTTGACACTGTCGAAGACAAACAAGGAAGAAAAACACCTTACATCTTGTTAGTGGAAGCCAGCAAAGCGAACATTTCTGAAAAGAGGTCTCGCAGTTCACGACTCGGTTCCTAAAGGACCTCAAAGATTTCTCAGCGGAACAGGGACCACTGGTTCTTAAATAAAAGACTTTTTAAAACACTGTCGACTGAAAAAGTAAACTCCATTGTAAAATTACCATCGTTTTCGTTACTGGCAAAACAATTGAACGACCTTCTTGAAACAATTGAACTCTTGTTTTTGAAACTATCTCGCGTTACTCTGCGTACTTATAACATTTAAAAATAAATATGGACTAACATTAAGCTTTACCCAGTTATCTGACAGCAACGTAAAATTTCACAAACGAATACTCTATCAGCCATAGAGCATCGGTGATATACTGCCATGAGATTGAATACTAGAAGGATTAAGGACAGCATAACCTTGCTTGCATGACTGTTGTTTCGTCCCCGTGACGTACTTTAAGCAGCAACCCTGTTCATTTAAAAGATGCGCGCGACAACACAAGAAGCAGTGATGGGAACTCAACTCACTTTTGGACCCACATTTGCACAGTGTTTTCCATTAGAAGGTGAAGTAAGTGTCCCGGGTTTGATTTGAGCTATGACACAAGTTGACACATGTTGTCAGAGAGTGGTCCTGTTCGTACATTTTATCCAGAAGAGCCCGCCAGACAAGGACATCTATATTTGAAAGGACACCATCGCGAACAACACTACCGTATTAACAGACGTCTGCAAAAGAGGTCCACCCCAAAGTACAAGCAGACAATCTGCCCATTCATCGACGCTGTCTAGCGGGTAGTGTGCAATTTTGTAGAAATCTCCGTGGCTGTGAATCGAGGCCCTTCTATTTGGACTATCCTTTTGCTTGTTCTAGTTCCGCGCTAAGCTTTCAAGAAAGTTATGAGGTTGTGATTCGCTGAAAGCCTCACAGAACACATGTTTTTTGGAGAAAAACTATTAGTTCAGCCCTACACATCCCTTTGTCAGGTTGTCCCGCAGCTTGCTTCGTTTTGTTCATACATCTACATCTAAAAAACACCCGCCAAACAACGATAGGACGATTGTGCGGGCCTCCATAGCCGTCTCAGTTTGAACACCGCCGACATTCCACTGTGAAGAACAACACTACCGTATCGGCAGGTTCGGATGTTTTGAACTCAGATCGTCTGAAAAACGGTCCTCCCAAAAGTACAAGCAGGCTGTCTGCAATGCATGCACTTCTGTCGTACAACGGCCGCCCAGCAAGGCCCCACTCACCCCCCCCCCCTCCCCCTTCTTCAACTTATCGTCTGTCGAAACACAAGCGCATTCGTCTCGATGTCTAATAAAGTGAGTTACTGCATATCATTTGTCCGGTTTACGTCCGCCCGCATACCGTGCCGCCTTTGAAGGCGCCACCCAAAGTGCAGCTGGCCCGTGCAGCGCGAGCCATGCCCCTCATCCGCCATTGCTCTTCGGAGTCCCTGACCATCTCCGTATCTGATCGTCGTGCATCGCCCGTTGTAATCCGTTCCCGCGACTTTTGTTTTGAGACGTTTGTCTACGCTCCACCATTGCAGACATGAAGGCTCTCCTCACGATCTTACCCAGCTTCTTTGTCCTCTCCTGTGCTGATACGGGCACTGATATCCTCGGCATCATAGCGGATCAGCTTCCCTTTGTATATTTCTTCATTTGCGCCCTTCTTCTCAGCTCCATCGGAGTGTGCTGCTACGTCTACCGTAAGAACGCCGGCAACAACGACGACGAAGAGTCTCTTTACGACTCGGAGTATCTACGAGAAATAGTTGTCGCTGCCCTTAGGAAGCCCAACGTCAGTGATGAAGTCCTTCGCTACCTGAATACCGTCGAGCATGATTCAAATGCATCGCGTCGGCTGAACATCAATGGACGTGACTGCAAAGGCCGCACTCCCCTTATCGAAATCTGCGATATTGCCCTCTCGGACCTTAACTGCTCAGAGCGCTTCCTTTTCGAACTTGTCGTCGATTTGGTCCATGCCGGAGCCAACATCTTCGCCGTTGACGTCGAAGGAAGAACCGCTTTTGTCGCCGCCACCTTCTCCGGACACCTCAAGATTGCTGGTTTCCTCGAAGGCCTCATGTCCAATGAATAAGATGCTTCTCTAGACGTTAATCGAATAAAAATTTCTATTTTAAGTTAGAGAGGAGTATTCATCATGGTTATTACATACACGGAGGTCACAACATCACTTCTGGAGGACTTGAATCGCTTTCTGGAGATTTTCAATGGCCGTTTTTGCGTCTTCGTAGTTCAGCGCGCTAATCGCATACTTCGTGTACTTCTGCGCCTCGAGAAAGTCATCCAAGGTAACCTGTCCACCTAGAACAAGTATTACAGAAATCGAAATATGGACAGCTCTGGGACATAGTAATGCCTTTCTTTCAAGGCCCAATTCTCAAAACTATCATAATTCTAGCACTTACCAGATCCGGAGGGCGCAGGTACCGGCAGCTGTTGCGGTGCAGCTACTTGGGCCGGAGGTGGCCTCTGTGGAGGCCCTGATGGTGCGGGGAACGATGGCCCCGAAGGGAAGCCCATATTTCCGGGTACTGTAGGGCCTCCGCCACTCGCACTATTCAGCTCCCTGAGCTGCCGGTCGAGGTCGTCCTCCTCTTCTGCGGCCGGGGCGTTCGCGTCTTCTCCTTCCCTGTGCGGCGGTCCAGGCACCGGGGTCTCTCCGTTCTTGAGGCAATTGTGGATGTACGTCGCCTTCCACTTGGCGTATTTTCTCGTTTGTGTGATCTGGTCGTCGAGTTCTCCGAAGAGTGTCAACACATCCATAAGATGTCCGGCGGTGTAGTACGCCTTCACGACGTTTTTGTTGAAGACAGCTTCGCGGTCGTTCTTATCGGCGTAGGCGAACAGCTTCAAGGCGTGATTTTCGATGTGGGATTGCGCGACGACGTCCTGCGAGATAGCTTCGTTGCCAGCAAGTTGCTTCTTCACCTGAGATCATCCTATGTAGGTAGAAAATCTTCTGAAATATACCTGTTCCAAGATGCCCAGCAGCGATGTCAAATACTGCATGGCCTGAGGGGATGACTTGTCCAGGCCCATCGCAGTTTGAACCGCATAATATAAGCCTGCAACGACCTTTTTAGTTTTGCTTTGCGGATCCACAACATATCACGGTTTTATAGAACAATGGATGAAGCCGTTAGGCGCACCAAGCAGATCAAGAAATGGACTTACACCAGTAATAGATGACGGGGTCCCTGTTCGCGTTTTCATTGGCGATCTTGACGTAGTGGGCAATAGGCCGGAGGGTTGTGGGCACGTCAGCCATTGCACCTGACCGATCTGGAAAGTGAATGCAATGATCAATACTGAACTGTGTGGAAACAGCGATAGTGTGAGTCATCAGTGGAGCGCAAGGCGACGCAACAAACAAGAAGCATGAGAGAAGCGCATCACCAGTTAAATTAATGAACGAATCAATTTGTTACAGTACACATTCTCCTCTTTCAATCGATCCTTGCGTGGGAAGATGCAAAGTGCAAACCGTCATATACTTGATGGGCTTGATAGCGTATAAGTATTCGCTGGCAGAAAGAAACGTTCCACTATGCTGCGTTTTACAGTTATTCCTCTCAGGGCTCCCGTGGACGCGCATTTACAGCTACCGAGAAGTTCTACATACTAGCTCCAATGGCTCCTGCCATCTTATCACCTTCTTATGCTTCAACTACTTAAAAACACTGTGATGAAGATCTTCAGACTCGTGTTAACAGAAGCTCGATGAGCTGGGATCTTAGGATATGTGGCATGGTCTATCACAGAAGCGGCGACGCTTCGGACCAGTCCACCATAATGCAGAAAAACAATCACACCCGCACGACTCGGCCAGAAAGCGGCTTGAAAGCAGAAAGAAACATCACCGTCGCGAGTAAGGATATTCGCTACGAGACCATTGCAAAATATTTGAAATCATCATCACGACGCACTTCTGAGTTTCGGGCGTTGTCTCTCGCGTCGTTTTAACGCTTTTAGCATAGAAGTTGATTCGGATTTATTTGTATCTCATCTTGCAAGAAGGATTTTCTCTCCGTTGTGTTGACAGCCCCTTTTTCCTCAATTTTAGTTCGCGTATGCAATTGAAGTAGACAGTAGACGTTCTGGTCTGAAAAGTAAATTCAAGTTGTGGGTTTTGGAACTTCTGTGTAGTCTAAACTGCAGCTTTCCGTGTCTCTGTTGATTCTCTGATGCCAGCTCGATCTACTGATCCCAATACTTGAGAACCAATACGTGTTTGTATCGCTTGCGTCGTGCAGCAGTCATTTATGCTTATTTCGGTTTTCTTACAGTTGTCACCATGGATATGATGAAAGAAGAGAAGCGCGAAGCCATCCCGGCCATCGGATTTTACCCACGAGAGCCTATTTCCACCGGAACGACTTTGATCGCCATGGAGTACGAAGGAGGTGTCGTCGTCGGAACCGATTCCCGCACCAGCGCCGGCTCCTTCATCTCCAGCCGTGCCACCGACAAGATTACTCCGATCACTGATCAGCTGGTTGTATGCCGATCGGGCTCTGCTGCCGACACCCAGTGCGTCGCTGATGTGGTCAAGTACGCCCTGGAGGTCTACTCGATGATGGAAGGCGAACCCGTGTCCGTCTACCGCTCGTCTCAGATCTTCCGCAAATACCTCTACGACTACCGCGAGCAGATGAGCGCCAGTGTCCTGGTCGCTGGATTTGATGACAAGCTCGGTGGCCAGCTCTACGCCATTCCTCTCGGAGGATTCGTTACTCGTCAGCGTTGCACTGCCAGCGGAAGTGGCAGCACGTTCGTTCAAGGATTTTTGGATAGCCAGTGGAAGGAAGGAATGACCGAAGCCGAGTGCATTGAAGTTGTGAAGCAGGCCGTTGGACTGGCTACTTTCCGCGACGGTTCATCTGGCGGTGTTATCCGGATTGCTGTCATTGACGCCAATGGAACTCGTCGACAACTGCTGCGTCCCGATCGCAAGGAAGGCCCTCAGTTCCCGAAGGTCAAGATGCCTCCTGCCTATCCGGTGTTCCCTCCTCATGTGATCCAAAATTGAAAAATTCATTTTGTGGTGTCGTTGTATGAGTTCTGTATTACGCGTGTTTTAAATTATTCGCGATCGACGTGCTGACTTTGATTGTAAACCCTGAAATCATGAATAAATTCATTTCAGATGACTCGTCATGGAAAGAATTGCACTGCATCGTCCGTTTACAGCTACGCGGAACGTAGAAAGGATGCGAAGGCGTCCGGATATGGAACACTTCGTGAGCGACTTGGCGCCGACTCGGTGAAAGAGTTCGACTGCTGTTCGTTGACTCTACAGCCCTGCAGGTGGGTTGTTTGATTCTTATGCACGTAAAAAGGGTATAACCAGGATGATTCACAAAGGATTGTCTGCAGACGTCTTCTTGTGTCTAGACCAG
This sequence comes from Steinernema khuongi, assembly GCA_016648015.1. NCBI lineage: Eukaryota > Metazoa > Nematoda > Chromadorea > Rhabditida > Steinernematidae > Steinernema > Steinernema khuongi. The sequence continues at coordinate 57,357 of JADLIF010000989.1, read as the reverse complement.
ACTGTCTGGTGGACGTAAGCAAACTCAGGCCTCAAGCTATTGCTGACAATTGGGCAAAATGTATCCTAGTTATCCTTTGCTTACAGAGAACCAGTCGTAACTCCAAATGGATATATTTTCGACAAGGAAGCTATAATTGAATACATGGTGCAGCAGAAGAAGGAGAACGCACGCAAAATGAAAGTGTGGGAGAAACAAAACAAACTCGAACAGGAAAAGCAGGCTGCCAAACAAGAAGAAGCCAACGAGGAGAAGAGACGCATGTTCTCCGAACACGAAGGATGTCTCCCGGCGTCAAACAACAGCAACGACCGCAAGCGCAGACTTCCCAATGAGGAAGGGTCCTACATTGCTGGAGCTGGACCATCGAGTTCGAAGGAATCGTTCAAGAGTGTATCCAACATGGCTGGAGAGAACAAAAACAAGAATGGCAGCTTCTGGATTCCCGCACTCGCGACTACTGCTGAGGCGTCCAAGTTAGAGAAGCCCTCGCAGAAGGTGTTGTGCCCTGTCAGTGAGCGTGTCCTCAAGCTGAAAGAGCTGATGCCAGTCAAGTTCACTCCTGTCGACAAGAACGATGATGGTAAACGAGTGTTCAACAAGAAGAATCGGTACATGTGCGCCGTAACTCACGACATCCTAACAAACACGACACCATGCGCCTACTTGAAGACTTCGTACGTTGCATTGCCCTTTAACGTATTTCATAGTGTCGTTCCAGGCAAAGCGTGGTCACTATGGAGTGCGTCGAGAAAATCATCAAGAAGGATATGCTCGACCCCATCAGCGGCGCGAAGCTGGAAGACTCCGACATAATCGAACTGCAGCGCGGAGGAACTGGGTTCGCCGCCACCAACAAAGTTGAAGCAAAGCTCGTCCGTCCTCAACTGGAGCTCACATAACGTAACCAAAACCGTACCCATTGTTTTATTTGTTTATTTGTAAAGAAAGATAGTCTGCAGAGTAGCAAACATAATACGATTAAACATTACAAACAATTCTTACAGTTTCGGAAAGGGCTTTTGCTCTTTCGATTCTTTGTCGCTATGCGTGCGGCTTCTTCGAACACGCTCTGGCAGTCGGGCGCGGATTCGATGATACCAGATGTTTTAATCTTACGAGCGCTCTCCTGGCTTATTTTCCTCGTTGGTTTAACGTCGACTGGGGAAGATATGACCTGACACTTTCTGTCGGCTCCGTCACATGCGTCTTCGCCATCGAATTTAATATCGGTTTCGGAAACTGATTTCATCCCTGCAATGAACCGCGTTAGAGCTCATTCACCAATGGAATCCTACCAACTAGGAGGACTGAGGCGTTGGGACAGCAACAGCGTACTTCAGGTAGCCATCGATCATACGCATTCTTCAGTGATTGAGGGAAATCTTCGTCGTAGCACAATAAGAATACGTCGGTATTGTCGTAAGTCGACTTCCGCAAACTGTCGTAGTCTTCCTAAAGCAAAATGCATTAACTCACGGGTCACGCAAGCAGCCCCATTACCTGTCCTGAAGTATCCCAGATCGTCATTGGAGCTGGCTTCATATCAGCGTAATGCAGAGAGGAGATCCCAAAGTCTTGCACACCCACAGTCAACTTCTGCAGGAAAGAGATTCGAAGAGAAGACTTATCAACGCTGGGGTCTCCGACGATCACACACTTGATCGGCTTGGACGCCCGCGCCGTTGAAGACAGGAAGACATAGCCACTGAGGCGACGGTAGACTCGGCGAAGAAAACCGCCTATCTTCATCGCAAAGTAAATTATGCAGCAGGAGTGCTAGGTAGCAGGATGATAAATCAAATGACCGCAAAATCTGCGGACGGTCCGCCCGCCTGCAAGTACCTGCCAGACAAGTGCAAATGTCTCGGAGCCCACTAAACATGCAAATGAGGCCTCTCCCGCGCTCACGTTGCAGAACCAACGAACAAGAAATACAAATCATTTACTACCCATAAATTACAGTATGCTATACAACATGGCAGAATCAATTCTTAATGGCGGATCTCAAGTATTCCCAATCAACGTAGTCTGGCTTCAAATCCATTGCTCCCTCTTGCCAGAACTCAGGCGTCAAGTAGGCCCATGTTCGCTTGATGGCGAAGAACGTAGCCTGTACGAGGGCTCCGACCGTGTAGCCTTGGCCAACAGTGCAGGTGTAGCAGTCCTTGATGCCGGCTAACTCAAGGAGTTTCTTTTGAATGGGACTGGCGACGATTCCTGTTCCGCAGGGTGCTGGCATCAAACGCACAAGAACCGATCGGCAGTGGCCAGTAACCTACAAATGAAGAAATAACATAAACATATTGAGAGATGTACTAACGTTGCAAGGGACTGTATGAGCATGGTTCGCTCTGTCACCCCAGTACCCTCGGCGAACAACAACCAGGTGTTGTTTCGCTCTACGAACAGCTTGAGCGATAGCTTGCGCAACTTCTTTGTTGCGGCCGACGCCCAATCCTACGTGTCCATCGTAGTCGCCAACGGCGACAAACGCCTTAAATCGGGTGCGCCCGACGACTTCCTTGCCATAAACTGTCTTTTTCATCTGGGTAGGCATGACATGCAGAACTTTCTCCTCTATATGGTCGAGGAGAAGGTCGACCATCTGGGGCTCCTACAAATGATTCATCGGTAAACGAGACAAACACCAAACAGGACTTACCAGAATACGAAGGTTAGAGAAGTAGATCTCCTCTATAAAACGGATCCTTCTTTGCTCGACAAGACGAGCAATTCTTGTGACAGGTGTCCACTCCAGAAGTACACGCTGCTGGGCTCTGCCGCCTCGACCACCGCGACCTCGATCACCGCGACCTCGATCACCGCGACCTCGACCACCGCGGCCTCGACCACCGCGACCTCGACCACCGCCAGCGCGATCCATGTGATCTACAGCAAATTGTTTTACCCCTGAAATGCGTGTAATTCATGCAAATATACATAAACGGCGCTCGTAAACCTCCTGCGCGTGAAGAATAGTACGGGAACCTCCGTAGGTTCAGCGCGAATCACATATCGGACAAGATCACAAGACCATCAAAAAATGCAAACCCTTCGAAACAAGTACGAGCCGTGGAAAGGGTGACAAATGCACGGCTTTCGGAAACAGCCACAGATCCTAAATGAACATTTACGGTCTCATCACGATTTGTCTTTCAAACATGGTGGGCACGCTCGCTCGCCCTTCTCTTTATATTCGAGGTCCCCGCTACGGTTGCACTTCATTTGCACTTTACCGTTCTTTGTTCGGTCTTAAAGAGCCTCACAGAGCTACTGAAATGCCGAGGATGTCATAGCCGAAGCTTCAGATTCTAATCAGTCAATCACGGTTAATTTCAAAGGATCCGAATGAGCTGGAGCCCTTCTACTCCGGCCTGTGCTTTGTGCACCTTATTCTACGCAAGGTTATCGGAAGGACTTGGCGATGGACTTGGTGCTTATCTGGATTTTGGAAGGCGAGTCGAGCTTCTAGAGAACGAGACGCTCTTCTCATTCGTGCTCTGCGCTCGCCGGTGCGGCTGTACCCTATTTGCACTTTACGGATTTAAAGGGACAGTCCGCTCAGAAAAAGTTGAACGGAAAAAGCGGACTGTCCCTTTAAGGGCTGCTTCGTCCTGTACTAAGAGCTCGAGACTTGATTGCTCCACGTGAGATTGTCGAAATGCTGGCGATGAGCTTCAAACTTGTTTGGCTTCTGCAAGGCGAGCTTGCGTTCTCTAGGATGTCCGACCTCCAACTTTGACAATGCGTATCTGTGTTCACGATCAGCTAGAGATGGTTCTCCAGCGATAAACGACACTTATCGACAGAAAACAGTTTATTTCTTTGACCGGTGGGAATTGATTCACTTAAATACAATGAAATATATGCACAGAAAACTCGAGAATCATCGAACAGTCGTGAGACCATATCACTCAAACACGTCATCAGTTGCGTCCGTCGTCGGACATGTCCATCGTCAACGCTTGCACGATCCACGGGTCGTTCTTCGAACCTTCCTTGAACTCTTCCCTCGTCAGCTTGCCGTCGTAGTTCTAAAGGCACTCGGTTACGTTATGGAGGATAACGATCTGCCTTACGATATCCATATTTGAGAAGATCTTCTCCACTCTCTTCTGAGGAGTGTCTTCGTCGGTGGGTAGCTCCAGCATCGACCCTATCATGGAGTAGATCGCCTCGACAATATTGGCCATCTCGTCCTTGGTGATGAAACCGTCTTTGTCCACGTCGTACAGAGAAAACGCCCCTAGAAGGAGATCCTTTTCAAACGTCGATTTGTGCACTTTTACAATCGAGTTTCTCATCGAGTGTTCCACGTGAGGTTATCGAGAGGGCGGCGATGAACTCGCGGAATGAGATGTGACCGTCCTGAACAGTATTATCGTCAAGTGGATTGGGTGCTCGGATACCGTACCCTGTTGTCGTCGAACACGTTGAAGACGAACGCCGCGAACTTCGACGGGTCTCCGGTGGGGAAGAACTGTTTGTAGATGTTCTGGAACTCGTCCAGCTTGAGCTCTCCGGTTGGACAATCTCGTACGAAGTCCTTGTACCACTTACGGAGCTCCTTGCGACTGACTGCAAAGAAGATGCTTAAAATTGAGATGTTTCAGCCTAGGTTCAATAGACATCAAGTGCGATGAATGCTGGGAAATGGAATCACAGGGGGTAAACACCTTTAGGAAAGGTCGTGCACAGAATAGCTATTGACTTCCATTCGAATCAATTGTACCCTTTTCCATTGGGGACGATAAGACTCCTGCTTTGCCAGGAATGAAAATAACGTCACGGTGTGACGTGAAAAACAACTGTGCAAGTCCCTTAGGCCTATAAATATTAATGAGTTTTAGTTAGCGTCCACTTGAAGTCGACCCTAATGTTATGGTTTTAGGACTGCTCCACAGCATGTTTCCATGATGTATTCATGAGGGACAGGATCGTCACCGTCGTCTTTTTCCTGTTTACGTAGACTAGATCCGCGTCATCTCCGACCAGGAAACCCCTAAACTTACAGTAAGTCTTCTGCTCGAGCTCCTCGAGGTCCTCGGCCGAGAGCTTCTTGCTCGCCTTCTTCGGCTTCTTGTCCACGTCCTTGTGTTTGCTGTTGTTTTTGCCCATCGCGGGCGCCGACGCAAGCTCTGGAAGGAGAGGCGAAAATAGGCACGCGTGACTAAGGCTCTCGCGGGTTTCGCCAAGCGCGCGACTCGCAGGATTAACAATTCGCTCGCGCATCACGGAATATTTCATTAAACCCGACTTAAGAAGGGCCGAATCTCGCGAACACTCCATCCATAAAGGGATGACCGAAGGGATTGTTGGTCGCCAAGAAGGCGTTAAATGAGAAACTTGGCGGTTTTCCTGAGAGAAGAAGATGCGCGATCGTCGAGCCAGGACTGACTAACGCATTCTTAGTTCGCGTCACGTTTCCGACACCCAGCCGTAGGGAATGGTCAGGGAAATATCGGTGAATGGCTCTATTCAGCGAAACATGAGTTCTTGGAAGTCATTAACATTTCTTGTTTTTCACGAGGAATGAACAGGAAGGATCTGGGGGTAGTATGAGTAGGATTTGGGGATATGAGACTGAAAGATTAACGATCGGCTTCTACAGCTCTACCAAGGAGGAGTTCTCGAAGAGGGGCAGAGTGAAGCAGTGCATATCTTCTGCTTTCCCTCCAGGCACTGCGTCATGACCCATCTAATATGTGTGTGCATAAATATGCACTTGAAATCCGCTCTCTGATCACAGCTTCTTAGTTCTGTGCCATTGTTAGGGTGTGAGGAAGATCGGAAGTCGAAAGACAGGTGGATAAGCTACTGTAAAGGGCGACAAGACGGTATAAGATTCTTTAATTATTATGTGAAGAGATATTAAAGTGTTTCGACGATCTATATCGGAAGATAATCGTCGGTCAATTCAAGGATTCTGCATGGCAATTTTCCGACCGTGAGTAAGCCCTGTTTTTATTTTCTATCAGCTGCACTTGTACTAGAGATTCTCGTGACGTAAAACAGCCTGAGTCACGGTGGCGCAAGACAGCGAAGGTCTCACGCGAGTTTTGGTACAAAATGACGCAAAATGGGACTAATGAGAGCGGCTAGCTCGACCTACAGCACGATAGAAATGCGAGCCACCTCCTTGGAACCTGAGTGTTTATGTGCAACGATGAATGACGAATCCAGCTCATGTGCTCCTCGAATGGAGATCACCTCTCTCACGTGTAGTTCTGGTGATTATTCCCAGAGTCTCTTGTTTATGAGTCCTACTGCACAATAGGTTTGGGAAGCTCGTGCGTAGTCGATGACGATATGTCTTTTGAAGAGCCCCTTATACATACAGTTGAAAGCTCACCAAAAACAAAACTGTTCCACCCTTGTTCCTCTTCCTTGAACAAATGGAACAAAAGATTAGGACACGCAAGCTGTAATTTCGCTCCAGACGCGTTTTGTGTTTCAATACCCGCAATTAACTCACGGCAATGGTGTTACGAAACAGGCCGGTCCATGATTCATACAGCAAGAGTCCTGAAAGACGTTAACTTCCAAAAGGCGACTTCAATGAACGACCCTTTAAGTCCAAGATATACCCTGTAAGAATTCTATAGGGAAATTTTGACGATAATGTCAGCGTCGTGAAGATAGATGTACCAAAGGCAAGAAGATAGGGCGATAACGATTACTTGAAGCAGCCAAGGGTTTAAGCTAATCTCCGTTCTATTGGAGCTCCAAGCCGGGGCTATTTTATCCCTTACTTAGTACCTTGTTCTATTGAACAAAATGTTTCAGTTGCGGGAGCCCAAAGTCATGTTCAAACTAAAGAAGTACGAAGGTCAAAAAAGCAAAAAAAAATAGCATGAGCTCCCAAATTAAGGCTGTAAAAGTCCTAGCCAGGGTGCCTAGGACCAAGACTTGAAAACATCCTTCCATAACTTCATGTCTCTCGCTTTGTATCTTCCAGAATACAGAATTCCATGTATCTTGTCGTGTCAAGACGACTCAAACCCTTTGACTCAGAGTACAGTGGAGACAAGTAGCCCACAATTACACTCCATACGACGCAGCCCAACAGCATAAGTCACGCAGAACACCGGGAACTTCGAGTTGTTTTCCGGAAAACGGCACAATTTACATGCATGCATAGTTGATGAGAGCCGCCGGCGCAACCACCATTTGCCGGCTGCCGCGATTGTCTTCGACGAAGGGGAGTGGTCGCCGGCCCTTGGAAGACCGGCGCTGCTCCTGGGATAGGAGTTAATTAGTTTCCGTGCTAAGGTAAACAGGCGGCGACCTTTGACGCCAGGTGATCGAATTAACGTAGGAGTGAGGAATTCTAGGGACTTGATTATATTTGCATAGGCAATCTCTAAAAGGAAGCTCTTATAATGAATCTTTGTCCCTCTCCTTTGCCCTTTCGGCGACAGAAAACAACGATTATCCGCACGCATCAAATCCCTAAAATATCCGCTGGCTTAGACTGTTTTCCCCTTTGAACTCTACAGCTTCTCGCCCCTTCATATTTCTTCAGCCTTTGAAAGCTTCCTGTTGACACGTGGCATTCACCTTGAGCATTGTGAGCGAGGTAGAACTTCGATGCACAGCTTACAACGTCCACAGCTATATATCAGAGCCTTTGTTGCGAAACCTCTACTTGATGGAAGAGCTAAGAATAATTATCTAAGAACTTCATAACTTTGGTTAAAGAATGTTCCCTACTGCGAACGAAAAAAGGTCCTGGAGCCTGTAACCCCTGGAAACGAATAACAAGCAAAGCACGGACGAAGCAAGTAAGAAGCACGCACAATGAAGTATAAGGAGGCAATGCTAAGGAGCCTGGCAAATTATAAGTCCCACTAATAAGGACTTCGGCGGCGTACACCGAGCGTGACATTCAATTGACCTTGTCCAATTAGTCCCGGTCGACGCCCATTTCACGCTTTTTCTGGCCACGTCAATGTCCAAGAAGTATGTCGCGACTGGACCAAGACGGCGGCGTTGGATTAACAGACTTCAGCAGGTGACCGCTCTGTCCTTTAGCCGGGCCATACCAAACCGTTGCCCTTTCAAAGTTAAGTTATCTCCCTTATATAGGGGTTGGAAAGCTATGACTTAAGATCTTCAGGGTCTTGGATATAAAAAAAACAAATAGAAAACACGTGAAAAGGCGGCTTCTTATCGGTCCGTGCATACTCTCGGTTCTCCACTAATTTAAGAGACTAAAGAGCTTAGATCTTTGGGGTAAAGTTCGTCGTATGGGAATGGGTATGGGAAAACAAAACAAAACATTTCTTTTTTTGCTCTCGTAATTGTCTTAAGACACGAAATCTCTCTTTAGTTTCAGACTCTATTATATACTCAAGGAGATATTTACAAGACATAAACCCTTCCTTAATTTGAAGACTCAATGGTTGACGTTGGGAATTATCACATATATTTGGGATTATATTTGCCCAAAGACTGTATGCCACAGAAAAAACAGAAAAAAAGGAATGCGCACAGAAATCACCTCCTGGCATCGTCAGCTCCGATTTGCTAAGATTGAGCTCAATTCAATCGCGGTTACACGTTTGAATAGTTAAGCAGGCATAGACGGCACTACAGGCGTTTCCAAGGAAAGGACATTCCACCTGACAAATCGCGACTGCTAATTCTATTAGACTTGTTTTGACAGGGTCAGGATTCTATTTGTGTAAAGTTCAACTGCGGAGGGGGTGGGGGCAATTAAATCAGTGGTAAAGACGCGAGCCCTTCAAAGTGAATCCATCTGGACCGAACTGTAAGTGTAATAATGATGGTATTAGTCTTGTAATCCCCGGAGTAGGATGCCCTATGGAAGTAAAAAATCAAAATCCTTCCTTCAAGCGGGATCATCCTGATTCCGAGAGGGAAAACCCTATGTGGGGCGACAGGGAGAGAGCATATTTAGCATACTCAGGGCGCTGGAAGGAAAGCGCTAAAAATTATTCCACAAAATCTGGCGAGCATATTGCTCACGGGCAACAGTTTCCGCTGTTGGAGCCACAACGTCCTAACGTTGGCTCATTAATATTTATAGATTTTCGAAGGAATTTGTCATTTAGATTTCCCACCACCAGTTCTTGCTCTGCTTATGAAATATTCCCAACATGGGAAGGCCTCCTTCCCACCTCATGCAAAACATTTGAAGAATATGTTAAGGTGTGATTTGAACAGACGCCAAGAAGGACATCCTGACCAGGGCTGTGCGACTTTTGAGTTTTGACTTTTGAGTTTTGAGTTTTTGAGGCTTTTTTGGCTTTTGACTTTTGAGTTTTGACTTTTGAGTTTTTGGCTCAAAACTCAAAACTTTTACGAAAAGGACTATTTTGTCTCACAGGAAAAAAAACAATTTTTTTCCGACGGGGAGAAAGCGATTTTGGGAAGAAAAGCGGAGATAGGTTTAGCGGTGAGCGATTTGGACGATTTTCAATTATTTACACCATAGAAAAAATGTAAACTTTTGAGTTTTGACTTTTGAGTTTTGAGTTTTGAGACTTTTTCGGGTTTTGAGTTTTGACTTTTGAGTTTTGAGTTTTTTAAAACGGTTTTGAGTTTTGACTTTTGAGTTTTGACATCTGAGTTTTGAGTTTTGCACAGCCCTGATTCCAACCCGGCCCGAGCATTTGACAACCGACACACTTGCCGCTACACCACACGATCACTTTACGTTGTGTTTCGCAATCGGACTTACCATCACTGTCATTCAAACCCAAAAGTTTTTTGGTTCGTTAGGTAGGAAATTTTGAGTTAGGGCCGTTCCCGCTATGTGCGCTGTAATACTTACACCTAGAACTATCATTCCCACCAGGTTTCGTTAAAATCCCAGGCGGACACTCCGCGGTGTTTACATGTTAGTTAGCTCAGGCTTACGCTTAGTCCTGATGTTTTGTTAATTAGGGTTTGCATAGGCATTGCGAGCAGAATAACTTCTACGCCCGGCTTAGGCTTTCTGCCATTCCTGATACTCAGCTAATTAAGTTTGGTCAAAAATTCTATCGGAGAATACGTCGTGGATTCATTCAACCTGCTAAATTATTAAACCAGAATTCAATTTAATCGGCAGCGGACCTTTGGCTCGCCAACTCACGCGATCTTCTAATTTCAAGGTCACACCCAGCCGACTACAATTCAATTTTTCTAATTCAAATTAGATGAATTATGCATAAATCGCACCTAGAGTCACATATGCGCAAACAGAGAGGAAGTCCTTTCTCCGGCGACCTTAATTGTTGATCCGTCGGAAACGCGCAAATCGAATTTTAGGATCACTTATGCTCTGAACTCCCCGGTGGTAATTAGAAGCCAGCCACTCCCTCTTAAACAGCCTACTAGGTCTTTTCGGTTGGCATGTGGGGAAATTCCCTTATTCGACTGCCATGAAACTGTTTTGATGGCTCAAGATGGCCTTTTTTGACTATTTAAGGTTCATTTTATCTAGAGTATTTCCGTAACTGATTGATCCGTCGGTTTTTGTGTCATCTGTTCTTTCTTGCCCACTTTCAAATCGCTAGAATGACCCGCAATGACCTCCATCATGCTTCGAACCCCGTGTTGAAGCCAAAGAAACCGATTTACAAAATGAATTCCTTCTTTTTCTCAATAGCACATCTGGAACGTTGAAGGCAACAATATCTGTGTTGCTGCTGGCTGTGACTCTTTGTCAACTCGGTCAGCTGCAAGTGCCTAAGTCGTGAAGACATGATGTCATGGCGGAGGTGGGGTCTTTCCACAAGGAGAACTTGTTTTCGCTTTGCTTTTTCTTTGTTTAGGGCTTCCCAGGTGGGTTAAGGTGCAAACCACTGTAACTGGATGCAATTAAAATACGGTAAGGGGAGGGCAATTTCACGGACTTGTAAGGCTCCCTGCAAAACTGAGCCGTGTGCCACTCTGTCAGTCACGCGTTACTCCACTCGATGCATCGACTTATCCTCGCTATCAGTGGTGCCGGTCCCTAAATAACACTCGAGCCTGCATCACTATCCTTTTATTATGCTTGCTTAGATCTATTGGCCCAAAGATGTAGGCTCGGTCCCGGCATCACTGCTCGTTATCCTTATTTGCTGCTTTCGCGACATAAATGACGTCGAAGTGCAACTTCCAATCCCGGACTTCGTAATATCCCTAATGTTGGAAACAGGAAACGCCATTTTAGAAACATACTGACCGTTGATATCCGTAAGAGACATACGCTTCGGCGGCGTTTCCTTCTCCGGAGGTTTGGCTCATCTCAAGATCTGTAAAACCTTTAAGTCATCACTGTCTTCACTCTTTCGGTCACTGACAATATACATACATACTTTTCGGGTAAAACTACGAGGGCTTCTAAAAAGCGAGCGACTACCTCCGTTCTCTTCCATGGCCTATTTTCAGTCATTCTTCTCCGATCAGTTTCTTACTCTGCTGAACATCTCATTTCTGGACGAGATGCGCCCACTTCATTTATATCCTACATATGTATAATATTTTCACTTTTTCCAACTTTCATCACTTCGACAAAAAATCGCATCAAGATTCGCCTTTCCTGTTATTCCGCCGCGCACTCAGACAGTGTCTTCAGACATCTAGACCAGCGCAACCCACGATTTCCACGCAAAAACATGTCATCTACTGGTCGCTAAACCCAATTACCCCCAATGTCCTTGTCTTTACCTGAGAAGTATCGACGAATCTAATCGTCAGCCTTCTTGGACACATTGTGGTGCGGGTGGGAAGGTTAATTCTATTACACTGGGGATGGCGCGCATTACTGCTTCACGTCACGAACATTACACCTATATTTCTCCCATATTCGGTTCCCCTATTGCTACCTTCGGTTCCCTATTGCTACCTTCGGTTAAGTATCGAGTACGTGAATCCACTCTCCCAACTGGGAAACACAAGTATCTAGGTAAGCCGTGCTTTCCCACTGTCTGAAGAGATGGAGAAGTGGAGTTCCCGGTTGCTTGTGTGTGCCAATTGCTTATTTACGTTTGCTGTTTAGGGTCAAGTGGGAATAGGGAAGAAATTCCCGACTTTGTTAATTGAGCCCCTAGTGATATCCGATTAGTGTGACTTTGAGATTCCTTTGATGCCTGTGGATCCGTAGTAATGTCACAGACACCGACTATATATACAGGGTGGGGCAAAAATTCTGGAACGCTTTTAGTAACCTAGTTTTTGAGGTTTTTCTTGCACCGCCTCGAACTACTGTTGTCATATTCTTGTTTGCCATGCATTTCTACCCCAGATTTACCTTTACTAATTTTCATAGTGATGGTATGCAATCCAAAAATGCTGCCGGAAGGTTCGCATATTTGGCAAAAAACTGTAAGAATCGTGTAATCGTGCCAAGAATCGTGTATATACCAAGAATAGATCAAGAAGCCTCTGCCGATGATGGAGGTGGTAATTTTTATTGAAGATTAAGATGCTAGTACATTTTTTCATGCCTAACAATGTATTGTTGTTAGTTTTCCAAAATAATGCCGTTTTCTTAACAAACAGTCACTTTAATTATGTCCAGAACTTTTGCTCCAATCTGTAGTGACCTAGTAAGATATGGTAACCAGTCCCTAGTAAGATCCGATTAGCCACAGCACTCTCAAATCCTTGTGGATCTATAAATAGTGTCAAGAGGCACAGATAAACGAATCCTCAACAGAATGTGCGAGAGAATCGGCGGACTATTTATAGTAAATTGGACGTAAGCAACCTCTAGCGGCTTATCTCACACATTGGTGACGTCGTTCTCGCGGTTCTACGCTACAGTTTGAGCTTACCGTAAAAAACACCGCAAGATAAATGCAAGATACACCCCATAAGATGCTTCTGAACAATATTCACCACAACATCCCCTTGGCTTATCGCGTCTCGCTCTTCAATGACGTAATTCCCGACGCTTTTCTACTTGGTCAGCTCCAGATCCGTCTGCTCATTAGTGTCCGACACCGAATTCGTGCTCCTTGGCCACACTCCTGTCTTCGCCCTTACGAGAATAGACTTGACCTATGTAATCCATTCTTGATGAACAAACGAGAAGATGGTGTTGACTGCAGCGGCTTTTGGAGATCAAGGTCTTATCCACGCTTCTTCAGTCCGCCTCCGCTGCATTCGTTTGGCAAGAAACAGTTCCACAATTCCTCCCTTATCCATCTGTCCACACCTACTGCAATGAAGCCCTTTGGTTCGAGCTCAGCTGGAGGCAGGTGGCGCTAAATTTTCGACCTATGTTGATCTAAAGCCATACGACGAAGTGGCTCAAGCGGCCATGTGCGTTGTGATCAGCACCTCAAACAACCTCAGTTCCACCACCTCTCCCTTCAATCCGAAGGGGTCACTTCGAACGGTTCCCACGTCAGCTGAAGGCAGGCGGCGCTAGCTTTATTCTTATCTAATTTACGCGTAACACAATTTAAGGATGACATTTAGATTCATTAAGGGTGTACTCCTTGTAATGACGTTTTGCAGAGCAGAAAGCACCCGGGCAAGTTCAACCAAGGTAACAGTCCATTAGGCTTGGTTGTTGAGCCATGGCGCTGAAGGTCAGAAACCCTTTTGAAAAACGTTTCTATTTCTGACTCCCTGGTAATGCTATTTCTGTGCCAACTCATTGCGTTAGCGGACTCCCCCCGCTTCCTTTGTTTCCCACAGATCTGCGTCTACAACGGTATTTCGACGGCCTATGAATAAACCTGTCAGCGTTCTCATGGTGCTTTATATAGGTATTCTGGAAGGGAGAGTTTCGCGTATATATGGGAAGGTTCTGAAGGGCCGGTCACTTGCATCGAGGAGTTGCGACTGTCCCAATTTGATTCCTGAGCCTCCACAGCTATGGAGACTGAATTTGTAGGAGGAAATCTAGATGTCCTAACTACTGTAGATTGTGGGTTTTCATAATGCGCTGAGATTTGTGGATAAACCCCATTTTTGAAAACATTGCAGGAAGCCCTTTTTCATTGTTTCACAGTAAAGAGCTTCTGCAGGAACCCCCAAGTGTAGCCTGTGTGGGCCAACAAAGGATACTTTTACAATCGACTTAGGACCTGGGACCTTTTCAACTTCAATTTGTGGCTATTTTAAGTGGTTTTTCAAATAGTGAAAGTTATTTTTCTTAAAAGTCATCGAAAAAAATTCAAATGTCTTGCGATTCCTGCTGTCTTGATACAAGGATACATCCTAGAGCCTCAGCGTGTATCCGAAACATGTAAGAGACTGTAAAGAAACACAGTTCAAACCGTTTGATATTTCGGTTGGTTTCAATAAGGAACTTATAAACGCTACGTGCAGTCCTTCTTCGTGGGAACGGACTTTTACTCTTTCACTCACGGACTTTAGTTCCTCGACTTAACTGTCATCTCCACTGAAATACTAGCCTTATCGGATAGCCCAGCTCCGCCCTCGGCTTGAAATCTCTTCCCTGCCCTTCTTTCTGACAACAAAAGTCCATTTTAAATAGGCAAAATCCATTTTTTCATCTGGTTACTCTCATCTGTTCATTCCGGACACCAAAAAACACCCAATCAACGACATATCGTGGTTCATATTCCAGAATATCACATTTCAAGCCGCGAGACACTCCATTTCCGGGCGCAGTATCTCTACATATGGTCACGTTGACTCCCAGTGTTCCAAGGACTTGGCAACCGTAAACATTATTCGTGTATGCTACATTTATTTGTTCGCTCGCTTTGCAATTCTGATCCATGCTCATCGTGACGTTGGTACATTAGGCCTCTTCCTGGGCAAAAGGCCTTACGGAAGCAGCAAATGTTACTAACAAGCCATTCAGAGTTTCTTAGTGTGTCACAACGAGTAATACGGTGCCTTCTTGTCTTCTTAGTCCCGACATCAGTCCATATCTAGTATGTCCCACCTAGAGAACTAGCAACCAGTTGGCTTTGCCGTATTTGAACGCCTTGGAGCAGTTATAGTCGTATCCAACTTGTATCAAAAGCGCTTTTGCAGGATTCCCATAATTCAGTATCCAGGCCTGGTAGCAGCCCTAGAAAGATGTCTTGGGCGCCTAGATATGGCTATTCCAAATATTGAGGATGTTTGTTGAGTATATCGTCACTTAGTATTGGGAATATTACTCAGGACAACAGCTCCTGTTTATAGAATTCATTGGTGAAGAACCAAAACCAACAATTTAGAAGGAACAATAACATCATTTATCTGCATTGTCAGCGCCATTGCGCAGGTGATAATATTGTTCAATACACTTTTTACCCGGTTCTTAACTTAACTTTATTCCGGAATCAATGGCACTACGCCATGCAGAACGCCACGACTAATCACTATCGGCAGTCTTGCAACTTCAATCTCCTGGGCAGGGATGGACAATTTTTACGAGGAATGTTCGCGAGTGGGCCAATTTTCCGAATTTTGGGAGTGGGTGCATTTGATAGGTCTCGGTGCACACAGTCACAATTGACAATTTTTAGCTGCCATATCCCCGAATTATTTTTTAAAAAGATTTTGAAAAGTCGAAAAATCGAAAACTTGGGTCACTTAAGTTCGATTTTTTACACATGGGTTTTTCGATTTTGGTTTTCTTATGGGCGCTGGATACAGCTTGACGAGTACTATAATCTGCGCCCGGAATCACTTCAATCGAATAGGATTTAGCTTTAAATTCGAAATTCGAAAAATTAAAAAAATCGCATTTGTCAAATTTGTCTATTTTTTATCCGATCGAAGTGATTCAAAACGTAGATGATAGAGCACATCAAGCTCTACCCAGCGCCCATAAGGAAATTAAAATCGGAAAGCCCACGTGTAAAATAATCGAGCTTAATTGACCCCAACTTTGTCGATTTTTCGACTTTTAAAAATCTTTTTAAAAAATAATTCGGGGAGATGGCAGCTAAAAATTGTCAATTGTGACTATGTGCACCGAGACCTATCAAATGCACTCACTCCCAAAATTCAGAAAATTAGCTCACTCGCGAAGCAGATAGGCACGCCTATTTAGTTGATTTTAGTTAGTTGATTTGCTCATCTTTGCTCCTGAACGTCCTCTCAATACCCAGTTCTAGATGTTTTCCTACAAAACTTTTTCTGTTTTATTAATGACTCCATTTTGTCTGTTTTTCGTCGCTTCTTATAATATGTGTTTTCGGAGATGTCCCCATTTTCGACTGTAAACATTGGAGGATCATTTCCGGCGACATCCAAGCTATCATATCCAGCTGGGCTTATTTATGGGCATGACATGTCCACACTGGTCGCAGTTGTCTCTATTTCCGAAGTTAAGAGCCATGGGCTTTGCATTCAAAGACTTTGCAGTGTCAATCAAGGTAGCATCTACAAGCAGATAGGCACGCCTCATTGGCTCAGGGTAAACAGTAAAGTAAACAGAAGGTCGCTGGTTCGATTCCAGCATGAGGCATTCATTTTTCTCTCGTTCGGGTTTAACTTATTAGTGCTCTTACGCTCTGCTACACAGTAGTAGGGTTGGTACTCGACTCGACTTCGACTCGAACTAGTTCGAGTTTTTACGTTCGAGTCGAGTTCGAGGATCTGGAATCAAATGCCAACCCTACACAATAGGTATGGTTGTTGTGGAATTCTCACTTCGATTGTTTGGCTCCGGTGAGCAAGTGTTCACCGACAACAAGCAACGGTCAACCGGAGAGCCAATTTCTTTTCTCTCACGTCTCTTTTGGTGGAAAACAACGTTTTGTAGTCATAACCCACACATAAGCACGGTCAAATGTTTGGACCAAGACCAAGGCATAGGCCTGTACCCTTCTGAATCCAGTTATCAGAAGGCATTACTAAGAAGACAATGATATAATTTTTCTACGCAAATTCACATCGTTTGAGGCTATACATACAATACTTGGTCGCGTTTCTCACGATCTCCAAACGTGTTAAGCCTGAGAAATAGTCGCATTCCCTTCCTTCCTCTGAGAATCCGACTCGGTGAGCTAAAGTCAGGTTCGAGCCTCGAACCGTTCCACCGGTCTCAAGTTCCAGTTGCGAGCCGCCTTTGCAGGGCTTCTCCAAAATGTCATAATGTTGTTCACTCACCGACCCTGCATTTGACACCTTCTTTGCATGGGACCCCTTCATATCGGACGTCCTCTATCCAGAGTCCAATCATTAGAAAAACGCGTGGAGATATTCTGCTTTCTCCAATGTTGCTCTACACCTATTCGCCCTTAGAAAACATGCGCGATTAGACGCGGTGTGTTCGTGACAGTTATGTTGTTTCCCCGTCTAGCTGCTTTGATCCTTTTCGGGACCCAGGCTTCCTATTGTCCACGTTCCAGAGGCCGCCACTTGGACGACATGTCGGCAATGCTGCAGTTGGTGTGTTTATCATTCGTCGCCGTCTTGCAGGTCTCCGCCGCCATCCGGGTCAGCAGGTCATGTAAGTTGCATCGAAGAAATTTACAGAAATATCAGAAAGGGAGCCGGACCTTCGTATTGGCCTCCGTGGGTCTAGAAGTTCACAGTAGTAGGGCTTAAGCAGGTGTTGTTGCAACACCTACATCATTTAAACACTTTTAACTTGATTGTTTTTATCCCATTATGATAGCATGCCCTAAAGCCTAAAAGTGCATGTTTGCTGCAGCCTAAACACAATAGGCTCACTAACTCAATCCCAACCCCCCTCAAGTCATAACAACAAACGCGCTCCACTGGCGTCGTCTCACGAAAACAAAGCCTAGAACTTACAATCTGCGCTTTAGGGATCGACCTAACGCCCATCCCTCACTTCCCGTCAGTCCCACACTCGGACCACGTGCTCAGAGGCATGTTCCAAGACCGAAACGGAAAGCTCAACCAGGAGGGATCCATGGAACGAGGCCTGGTCGGCGCCTACTTCAACATGATGGGAAAGTACGGGAGCTCGAAGCCCCTTGGCCCCGCTATGCATCCCTCAGTGGTGCTAGAAGCCGTGCGTCGTCCTCAACCCACTCGGATGATCATCCGCGACCTCACCTCCAACAAAATCCGCACCTCGAAGGACAACCCCTACGGCACGTCGAAGTCGGCGAAGGCGCTCTGTGGCATGATGAAACTCTGTTGACCCTTTGACCGATCTCTAAGTACATATTTTTAAGAAGTGTCTGCGAGGTTTCCTGTTGTTCCAGACAAAGACGATATAGTACTGCAGACAGTTGTTGTAGACAGGTTGTCGCGCCAAGGTCTTGGCGTCTCATTCTTTGCAGACGCTCTACGAACAATTGAACGATCGGATCCTTTTCAATGTCTACAAGGATAGACAGAGACGTCAGACAGGTTAACTCCATCACCGCCCTCATAGGCATAACATACTCAAACCACACCCAAAGCTCGGAATATAGAACAGAATTTAATGTAAGCTCAATAGAATTTTTGTCTCACTCTGTATGTACAACACAAAAGGAAAAGTGAAAGACAGGATGATAATTATTACGACAAGGAGCAGTTACCGTCTCGCCCACGTTGACGACTTCCTCCTGAACCGCCACCTCCCGATCTAACAAGGTTTCGCCTAAATCAAAGGTTTCAATAATGGGTCTATATCAATGGGAAAGGCACCTCTGATTCTCTTCGCGCTGCAACTGTTCCGCCAGGCGACGATCCAACTCTTGGGGAGAGAGGGTCGACCGCGCGCCTTCTTGATTGAGCGCTGCTTGAAGCGCACGAGCCAGCTCTTCGTCGTTTGAAATGTCCGCAGCTCTAGAGAAACATAGTTTCAATATGAGCAGACGAAAAGAATCAGAGGCGCGGATAGCAATTAAATATAGATAGGGAAACGTACAGAGTGGCAAAGCTTCCAGGGGCTTCAGGACCTTGACAGTCATGGTCATTCGTATGGCGATGAGTAATGCAGAAGTTAAGACGACATTCCGGACAGTTGATAGGGATGAGCTGAAACATGTGACGGTGAAGTTTCAGAATACAGATAATCATAATCTGTCTCCGGTCTCTCGCGAATCCCAGCCCTCGCTATCGAGCGAGTACGCCATTGCGAAATGTCAAGAAGACAAAAATATCATAACTGTGTACCTCCTTTTTGCGGCATCCCTTTACGGAACATCTGTTCTTGTAGGCGATCTTCTTGTTCGAATCGGCCTGGCAGTCACGGTCGATATGTTCGCTCACCTTCAAGTCGGCATTCTCGTTCTTACCCGTTGGAACTGGCCTGCTGCACAAGGGGCAGACAGGAACACGGATATCCTGATGAAACAGTGGTATAGAGAAGCTCAAGATGCACATACCTTTAGATATGAATTCTCGCACTCGTGTTGATCATAGGCGACGTGAGTTTGACTGCAATTAACTGGTTATAAGAATACAACGGAGAGTTCAAGCTCACCAGAAGTCCTTCTTGCATGCATTACAACGCGCAGGAAGGAAGTCGAGAAAACCACATTGATCAAATGCACAATGTACGCCGAGATCTGGAAACTCCGCCATGGTCGACCGTTCGCGGTTTAACTATCCTGAAAGCCCAGAAGATGAAGGAACGAAGTGACACGCGCGGTGGTTACTAGTTTCAAAATCAGTGATAGCAAAACATCAAGAACACGCGACGTGCTTGCTCTAGAAACACTGGATAAAGAAGAACTTATGGTTGCGAAACAGAAGCGGATACTGAGACACATGAGAGACGAGATAGGCGATTTGCACTGTACAGAGACAGGCTCCAGTCTACACAGAGACATGCCGCCCAATGTTGAGGCGAAAGGTATAAAATCTAAACCGTAAAAATCTAATACTTGCTTACAATCTTGTGCGAAGGAAAATAACTAACGGTTAGAATGAATATAAACAGAAGCTTGCACAAATTATGGAGGGAAAACGGCAAATCCACCTTCTAATCGCAACCAGCGCTACTAGAATTTCATAACAGCGAGAAGGTCAAAATTTCGCGAATAATCTGTCGCAGTCCAGAAGGGTCGGTCCGCTGGCGATAACGAAACTGGACCACCCACGGCGACTACATGATGACAATGAGTCATCGTTGCAGGACGGACGTCTACGTCTATGGACAGACCAACGAAGAAACGTCTGCGAGCGAGATGTGTCATGATCTACGGGAGTTTCTGATTGATAAACGCAGTCTAACCTCCGTAGCTTATGTCAGCTCGCTCCATCTTCCTCGCACTACCGTAGGTAGATACGGTCCATCATAATCCAAACGCTCAAATTACATCAACATTTGCAAGCGTGGGACAAATGGCTCTTAAATTTTTATTTTTATCATTATTATGTACAAAAATCGGAGTCAGTTCAAGAGAAAGCAGGTTTCAGCATGCCTTGACCGTGGCTCTAGGCACCAGGAAGGGTCCCTTTCTGATGAACTTCCGCGTGTCTTCTTTGGCCTTACAGTCGTGGCTCTCGGTGTGGCGGTGAGCTAAGCAGAATTGATTTTTACACATGGTGCATGTGATTGGTAGAAGCTGAAGAAACACCATTACTGTAGGTTACGGTAGCATACTTTACCTCTTTCCTTCGGCACTTCTCAACGCCACAGTAGTTGTGGAAGATCTTCGTTTTAATCTCCACGCAGTTATTGTCCAGATGCTTCTTGAGCCTATCCTCAAACTTCTCGTTCTTGCCCGTCGGGACCGGCTTGGAGCACTTGGGACATGTAGGCACTCTGATGTCTTTCACTCGTGACTTCAAGCAGTTGTGGTCCTCGTAGGATGAATGAGCGGAACTGAAATGGGCTTTTGAGGGTGGGTGTGACTTGTGGAACGAACCAAAAGGACTTGGAGCACATGTCGCAGCGGACAGGGAGGTAATCGAGCTGATTACAGGTTTCTTGAGCGCAGTGAAGCCCAAAATCGGGGAACTCAGCCATGTCGGAAAAGATCGCTCTGATCAGAGACCCTCGAGGGATGCTTATATAGAGGCAGAGCGATGCATTATGGAACCGCCTCCTTTGTCATCATTTCATGGAGGTCCTGCCACGAAAAACGATTTTCATAACTCGCCCGCAAAAACGTTATGCTGGTCTGATTGCTCGTTTGTAAAGGTAATGGACTCTTTACAGTCATAGCATCTCTCTCCGTAACGAGTATTTTCCCAATAGCTTCAGTCTTCTTCCTGCATTCCAACCTTCTTCTCACGCGTCTTAACTGGAGCGAGTCTTTCATTGCTGTTTCTTACTACTTGACTGGCCACTGCTCGACTTCTGGCCTTCTTTGTCTGTGCGATACTATTGCATCTCGTTGTTGTCCGCTGGTATCGCAGAGGAGACTATCAGTCGTCGTCTAGACGGTTGTTGTCTGCACGCAGCTTGTCACAGTCAGGTATATAAACCCGTAGAGCGGAGGTTCCCGACACCTAGGAATCTGTTTGGGAAGGCGCACTTGTCCTCTGTAGCGCGTTGAACTCAAATGTTTTATTAGCCTCTCCGCCCTTTACATACTCCTCTTTAGGAAACTGATGGAAGTAGACACAGACGCACCCAACGTTGAGGCTGTGGATGATGTGCCCGCGGCGGAAGAGGAAGTAATCACTCCTGAGCAGGAAGAAGTTCTGAAGAAAATTGAGGTCAACTTTCAGGAACGCCTGCGAAAGACCATTAGGAAGCGTCTGGTTCGTCTTAAATAGGCGATATTGTTACTGTATTCCTTTGTTTTAGTCGGCGATCAAGCAAAAGGAGAACATGGACGTCGGCGATGGTGATGACGACGACCGGGTGTGGCAGCGCTACGAGACGCTGGCGGTGTTAATCAAGAATTTCAACAAAGTTCTCCGCAAGTACAATATTCCTTTCGACGACGATGGCGAGGAGCAGGAGGAAGGACCCAAGAAGGTCGTCATCGATTGCACTGCCATTCCGGCACTCAACGAGTGGCTCACCGAATTCTACAACACCCCACCTGACCCTGCGAGGAACACCGTCAACGGAATGCGAATTGTGGACTATAGGTCTGCTTTCCTTGTTTTCTATTTCATATACATAGTTCTGTGTTTCAGCCGACCTGAACCCCTGGATATCGTTAAGCAGCTTACCCTAATCGAAGAAAACGCAAAAGCCAACGGCGCGGACGACGTGTTGGAGTTGTTGAAGAACCACGTGGGAGACAACAAAGGTACTTAGAAACATTTATAGGAGAGGGTCTTAAGAACAAACATTGCAGAAAAATTTGTCCTTAATGTCTTTCAAAAATTGCTTGCCCTCAATAAACGGCAGACATTTGGGAAAGTCAAGCAGACGTGGCAGAAAATAACCGCTAAATGCAATGTGGCACGTAAGTCCCTTCATAATCAGGCAGACGAGTATGGAGATGGTATATTTCAGTGGACCGAACTCCGGAAGACGAGCCGCCCTCCACTAGTCTGTCGCGAGTGAACGAGCAGCCAGCGAGCTACCCAGAGGCTAGCGAGGTAAGTAGGCAAAATAGACAGAGACTGGTGACCTGGACAGGGAGACAATTGTGTCTAGGCACCATGAAACTCGATGTCGCTAAACTCTGGTGCAACTTTATATATTTTCAGGAAATTGTCGCCGCTATCGAACGTGGTGATGTCGATATGGAAGAACCAAAGGACGGAGACGACGTTGATGCTAAAGTCAAGGAAGAACAGGAGGAGGATGAATCTGACGGTGGCCTGGAGAATGAATCTGAGGAAACTGGCCATGTCGTTGATATGTCGCTTGAATCTGCCATTTTCATTGGTGAAGCAGCAGCAGATGAAGTCATCGCCGACTCCAGCAATTGTAAAGATGAGGCTGCTACGGCAGGTGACGCCGATGCTGAAGATGAGGACCTCAGAGTTGACTTTGAAGCCAGAGATGGTGAAGAAGAGACTGGTGAAGACAAGGATGCGGCTGAAGAGTCCACTGGAGAAGCAGTGGATGACAAGGAGGTCCACACCTCTATTGAAGACGCCGATGGAGAACAGCTGATTGCTCCAGCATCTGAAGCTGCGACATATGAAGAGACGGCACCCTCTGAGCATGCAGAACCCGATACCACTGCGGTAGATGGTTTTACAGAAGAAGCTGGAACATCTGCTGTAGGGGCCGAGCAGCTGAAAATGGAGGAGAAGGAGCTCATCCCAATGGAGGAGGAGGAGTCCATCCTGCTGGAAAAGAAGGAAACCGTCCCATTGGAAGAGAAAGCGGAAGCAGAAAGACATGAAGACATCGCCGCCTTCCAACATCTGTTCTCTGCCATTCCAATGGCAAACAAGGCGCTCATTCCAATGGAGGTGGCCATTCCAACGCCCAATCCAATGGAAGAGAAGGAGCCCATCCCAGTGGAGGAAGCCATTCCAATGGAGGAGGAGCCCACCCAGTTGGAAGAGATGGCGGAAGCAGAGGCACATGAAGACATCGCCGCCTTCCACCATCCGGAGAAGCAACAGGTCGATACGCTAGATGAGGCTGGGTCTTCTGAAGGAGCCGAACAGTCCGTTCCAACGGACAAGACATCTGATCGTAAGAGGAAAGCTGTCGAAGCGATTGAAGAAGATCAAATCTTCATCAAGAGGGAAAAGACCAACGACGAAGAACATAATGAGCAAGAAATCGAAGGGGAGTTTTCAAGCGGAGAGGAACCTAACAAAAGCGACGAGGAAGACGTGAAGGAGATTCCACAAGACGAAACCTCTCAGGAAGCGAGGGCGAACTCGGAGCGGGCTTCTTCGGAAGACATCGTCATTCTTGATGACGACGACGAAGACAATGATGTTATTTGTCTGTCATGAAGTGTGTCCTCCCTGCATATCTCTAGTGTTACGGGCATTGTTACTTTGTATAAATTGTTGGTCTCAACTTAACGGCTTGTTTCGCAGACAACATATCAAGGCGAGACGGAAAGGGGCTCCTCAACTAGATGGCAGTGAAGAGGACTGTCTGAATTCGCACAGACAGATTCCAGACAAGCGGAGCTGCATGAGGGCAGTTTGTGCTTCTTCCTCTCATGCCCAAAGAAGTGACTTTAGGTGAAGTTAGGACCCGAGGACTCTGACTGGATACTCGATGACTCGGTTGACTTTTACACCGAGGGCACGTCTCTACTCAGACCTATCACAATCAGCTAACCTTAACACGGCCAAGCAAGCGTATAAGACAAATTAAAAATGCGTAAAACTTCAACAGGTTTATTAAGCGATTCCGCGATAAACAAATTGCTATATTCAACAACAAAGCAAATGACACCTCAGCCTTCTTCTTCGGGTGGCTGCCCCGAGCGTTGCTTGCACAATTCCAAGAAATAGTTCTGCACCGCGAGCTGGGCGACTTCTGTCTGCAGCGACATCACGTCCTTCTGAAGACGAGACATGTTTTCCTGGAATAGAGCTCAATTTCTACGCACAGAACAAAGAGAGCCTACCAATCCCGCAGCGATCTCGCGCATCATCTCATGTGGATCGCAGTCATATTCAGGAGGCGGCAACTGAAGACGTGGATATTCAGGTAAGGAAGGGGGATCCATAGGATGGTCTTCTGTAGGACCAAGGTCCAGCGGCACAGGGGTTAATTCCGGAGGAGAGTCTTCAGAAGAAGTTCGCCTGTTGTCGGTGCGGGAGCTCTTTGTCACATGCGAAGCGGGTGTCCTCGACTTCCTCGCACGCTTCACGAGAGACGGTGCCAGAGGAGCTCCAGTCTTCGGGTGGAACATTGGAGTGGTTACAGGCAGAAGAGTTTTGGATGCAGAGGAGCGGCTTGGAGGCAGTGGAGTGGCTGACTTCCGACTTCTGGCGAAATCCTCTTTTACAGGCATACTCTGGGCTCTTTCATCGCTTCTGACGTGCAACGAGGAAGTCTTCGACTTTCGTGCCAGCTGGGGAGTCTTCGACTTTCGCGCCCCTCTTGGAGGAAGTTTGAATTCTTCAAACGACGGCTCGTGCAACGAAGGAGTTTTCGACTTTCGCGCCCCTCTTGGAGGAGGTTTCATTTCTTCGAAAGACGGCTCGTTCTCGTCGAGCACCATGTTTTGCCGTTTCAGGTAATACACCTCCAGCTGAAAGTAACTATAGTAAGGTAATTGAAAGAAAAAGACGGAGTTACCTTGGACCTGTTCACTGTATGCAAGTAGTAGGGGACATACTTGCTGGTCCACGATCCAGCATTGTCACAAGGTCGTAGAACTTGGACATCCAGGATGGAGGACACATCTAAAACAAAGCATAAGGATTGTTTGTCCGATAATCCGAGAAACTTACCATTCAGGCGACGTTCTGTTACAGAGGAGCGGTCTGTCCGCCCATACGCCCTAGTAGTGATGATCCTTGTGCCATCCTTCAGCTCGCTCAAGAGCTCCCGCTTGATTCTGGTATCCAGCTCTGGACTGAACATCATATTGTTGATGAGGATGATCGTCGCTTCTTCTGTGATGAGACGGCGGAACTTCATATCAAGGAAATCCCCTTGTTCCAGCTGGAATTGTCGCGGGTTCTTGCCAAAGAATTTCATGAATCTAAAACGCAATTTTCGTACGTACTGTAATCCGCCAGAACTCACTTTAAAAATTCGCTTTCCAGGTGTTTGGAGTAAGAGCTTGGCAAGTCCGCGACCTCGATCCCTACGGACTTTCGCGTTGCCGACGCGCCCGCCATGTGGATTACGAGCTGCCCTATGCCGCTGCCCATATCGACGAAGACGTCCTTCTTTGTTGGGTTGATCTCCGCAATTATGGCCTGCATGCGATCGTAGGTCGTTTCGCCATACGTTTCATTTGAGAAGGCGCCATAGTGTTTGTTCAGCGCTTGGGGGTCCTTGATCGCTCTGTTGTAGGCGAGCGTCCAGATTCTATATCAATGAGTTGAGGGTTGTGTGAAAAATCGAGAACTAACCTCTTGAACAAGACCCCGTTGATGGGCTGATCGGCGCGGTGCAGAAGTGTTGTAGTACCCTTCCATAACTTGCAAAGGGTCTTGCTGGCCTTGTTAAATGTCGCCACGGCGTCGCGCAGGAAGGGAACACTAAAGATGCAAAGATGAGATTCATCACGATCATGAAGCAATATCTACCTAACGATCTGACTGAGATCTGGGTATTCCCTGTCCACGACCGCCTGCAGCTCGGGAAAGAACTCAAATGCAATCCTAGAATAGTCAGAAGATATAAGATAGAGTTGAAACACAATTTCATACCGCATTATCTCGACTGATTCCGCTATCACAGCTTCGTCAGCATCCCCGGATAGCGTGAACTGCAGGGACTCACGCGTATTTATGGGACTCTTCATGATAAGGCTAGCTTGGTCAGCCTTATCATCCCCCTTCATTTTTCCAGACATCCTGAAAGCCGAAATATTAGAAGATATGCCTATCACGGAAACGAAATCATTGTTGGTGAAAACTCGCGGTTAACATCCATAACCCGAAATAGCGAAAACCTACGCGTGAAATCCCGCCATTGGGCAAAGCAGAAACTAAACTTCACACGCGATAATAAATTCTGGAAAACGTCAGAAGAATCAACAAAAACCATTGGCACAAACCTGGTTCCATTCGAACCAAAAACGATTCCCATTCAAGAGTTCCAACGTAGATTTTTGTAAAATATCGGCGAAACATCGAAAACAGATTCCCCCTTTCAGCTGTCAAATGTAGAAGTGGAGCGCCCAAAGTGAAAAAAAAAACAAAAACAGACACTCATCCAAACGTGAGATGAGACATCGCCAACCCAGTCAGTCTGCCAGGCGTGGAATTACGAAAAACAATCGCTCGAGGACCGTCGTCTTAATTTAAATGAGCGGCCCGCCTTTGCGGCCTTCGTACCGACCTTCCTTTCTCCAACTCGTTCTTCTTCTTTGGCCGAGTGCACGTCGTTTGCACTATCTTCGTCGGCTCTAGGTTGGCGAAATCGCTCATCGGTTGCGAGTTGGAGGGCTGTTCTTCTACTCTAGGAGCTAGTTGGGTTCCGACGTACCCCACACATTGTGGAGCACCACAGTAGCACTTCTGGGGTTCGCTAAAGAGAAGTGTCATTCGTAAAGGTTGCCTCCAATTTCGACTTACCTAAATGATCGAGCCTGGTAATTGATAAGGATCTCCTCGCCCTTCTTAATGTTTCTGGTGGCGAAGAACCCGATCCTGCAGCGCCTGTTGATCATCCACTTCTGGGATTCGCAGTTTGGGTCACACGAGTGGTTAATGAAGCGGGAGATGTTGCCGTATTTCGTGGCGTCTATCACATCACCACGGGAGGTAGCCATGAAATAATGGTGTCTTCGGGAAGGGTCTTGTGCGTACAGCCAACAACGGCGGTGGTATTCCAGCTCGCTGACGAGCTCACCCACGAACTCTATTAGAAAAGTACCTCTGAAGAAGGGTATTGCAACTGGGTAAAATATGTAAAATGACTCACCGTTCGATGTCTCCCATGGCTCTGACGCCCCATCCCTTCTGTGGTCCGCAGTAAAACGCTTCCAGTGGGGCATATTTCTTCTAAAGAGCCTCGGAATACAAAGACTGAAATCACGAGGACTAACCCTTTGGAACTTCTTGTTCGAGCAGTACCGCCCTGAAGGACATCCTTTGACACATTCGTACTTGCACTCCCGGTTGATGCAGTCGTCGCCGCATCCTTGGTATTTCCGGGGAATGTCTGCGGGTAGCTCGCAGAAGCACGGGATAGACTTTTCACCGACAAAGGTATGTTCGTGAACCAAGAGACCGTCGATCGTTACGAAGTCCGGCATCTTGTCTTTCTTTTCCAGCAGGATGGACTCCTCCTCCATTGGGATGAGCTCCTTCTCTTCCATTTTCAGCTGCTCGGCCCCTACAGCAGATGTTGGAACGGACTGTTCGGCTCCTTCAAAAGACCCAGCCTCATCTAGCGTATCGACCAGTTGCTTCTCCGGATGGTGGAAGGCGGCGATGTCTTCACGTGCTTCTACTTCCGCCATCTCCTCCAACTGGGTGGGCTCCTCCTCCATTGGAATGGCTTCCTCCACTGGGATGGGCTCCTTCTCTTCCATTGGATTGGGCGTTGGAATGGCCACCTCCATTGGAATGAGCGCCTTCTTTGCCATTGGAATGGCAGAGAACAGATGTTGGAAGGCGGCGATGTCTTCATGTCTTTCTGCTTCCGCTTTCTCTTCCAATGGATCGGTTTCCTTCTTTTCCAGCAGGATGGACTCCTCCTCCTCCATTGGGATGACCTCCTTCTCTTCCATTTTCAGCTGCTCGGCCCCTACAGCAGATGTTCCAGCTTCTTCTGTAAAACCATCTACCGTAGTGGTATCGGGTTCTGCATGCTCGGGAGGTGCCGTCTCTTCATATGTCGCAGCTTCAGATGCTGGAGCAATCAGCTGTTCTCCATCGGCGTCTCCAATAGAGGTGTGGACCTCCTTGTCATCCAATGCTTCTCCAGTGGACTCTTCAGCCGCATCCTTGTCTTCACCAGTCTCTTCAGGTTCCATTGCGGGACCATCCCTGGATTCTTCGTCAAGCGGTACTTCGAAGCCCGGCATCGTCTGCTCTGAAATTGACCGATGAACGGTGGATTACAAAAGTCACAAAAACAAGCTAGCACCCACTCCGCATCTGCCCCTACGTGCATAGGGCTTCCAGCCCAATCAATCAGCAAAATGGTCAGAAAGAATCGCTTAAGGACCGGTATGTTAATTTAAATGCGATAGCCGGCAAATCTAACTGGGAAGAAACCACGATAGGACCATACGGAAGCTGACCCTGAGCAGTGTCAGCAGTGTACTGCAGTGTCCTCGCTCAATCCGATACAGGAAATAAATTAAACGAAAATAAAGACGAACAGTAAGGAAAAGAAAAATCACTTGCAATAATCATATATTTACATTAATTTGCATGTACATTTATACAAAAACATAAGTGGTCGCCACTCCTCGGGAGTCCATTATCCTATTCACAGCGAATCCCACTTCCTCAATCGTCGTCGGTGTCGTTGCCGCTGATCTTCGGCGGATATGGTAGCAACTTCGTCTTCCTTTCAGCCATTACAAACCGGCTGAATTTGTTCTGAAATGGGCGCTTGTTTGTTTACCGGTCGCACTTTGTTCTACACACCTTGATATAGTTGTTCTCCTCTTCGGTCAGATCCGAAGACATCGTGACGACATAGCCGATGATCTCATTCAGCTTCGCGAGGATCTTCTCTATCTGTGCCGTGTCCGCAGGTTGTTCATGTTCGATGTTCAGCAGCTTTCGCAAGAAGTTTTGTAACGTCGCGGGTTGTCTAGACATTTCGTCGAGACCGTACTTCAGACCGGCCAAGGCGAGTTGCGACGGTGGGTAGAGGAACATCGCGTCTCCCTTCATGGCCTTCTGGAAGAATTCCATGCAGCTGGGACGAATGTCTTCCAGTTCAACGTCCACCTTCATCGTCTTCATATCCAGCAGGTGGCCCTCGAATGCCCGGTACGGAGTGTGAATCATGAGATCGTAGTCCATGGCTTGCATCACTGTTGGCTCCAGCGTTAGCGTCGTCTCCTTGTTGCCTTTTGGAGTACCCGTCCTAGAAGATAGTATAGTAGACAACCAGCCAGGCGTCTCATCCTGCATTAGCCATTACTATCCAAAACAGGCTCAAACAGGTCAACGCAAATAGGGAGTAACTCACTTGACGTTTTTTACAAAGTCGTCGATATGCTCGAACTGTTCGTCGACCTTGGTTGCAACGTAGAAGCAAGTAATGGCAATGTTCTTCGGGGAGTAGTCCAGCACTGAGTGTTTCAGGTAGAATCGTTTGAAGTAGCACATCGCCGTCCACTTCACCGATGGCAACATTGGTGGTTTGAACTCCTCGCCGAACAGCAGCGAGGTTGATGTGATGATCTTCAGAAAGAGCTTCTCGTCGTCCAGCGTGAAGAAGAGTGGATCATCGGGACTTCCGGACGGCAGATTTGGCGCATCCTTCACGCGGAAAGCCCGGATTGCTTCTTCGCGTTTCTTGTCGATTGCTTCTTGTGAGTCGAACATCCATCGTTTCTTCTGTGTGCTTGTGTTGAACATCTGAAATTTAAACACTGATCAGTCCCAGCGACAATTTCTGAACATCGACAGTAATCAAAATAAGGAAGCGTAAGAGATTGAACCAGGCTAGAAAGCACATCTTTTCCGGGGAAGTAGCCAAAACTACAACGGATCTGCAAGGCAAATCGCAGAGGTACGACGAGAAGCTCTCTGCGAGGGAGCTGCTTCTGCGCTCCTTTATGCTAGGTCTCGAAATGTTTTCCCTTATTCACAAGCACTGGTGGAACCGTGATTTCGTTGTACGGCGGTGAGGCTTCTGGGAGGATTGCTTTCCATGGCTCGTTTCAGCGTGTAATGGGTACATTGGCAGCCTTCCTCTACGAATCCTGCCACGGACACGTCTGGTGGATAAGAGAACATAGGAAACGAAACTTTTATTGGATGCGGTTTTAAAACAACTGCCATCTACTCTATAGTGGGCATGTAGTCTTCACAGGGATCTCGAAAGGCAAGTAAGTTGGCCTATCGTAGGTCGGAAGCCGATCCTTGAACTCCAAAAAGACTCGGATGAGTGTCTTGAAGGTTTGGAGGTCCTCATACGAGTGATGTGTATTCTAGGTTCCTTCGGTTCTTCAAAATCCATCGAAGGACAATCCGTGTTGTTTGTTTCCCAATCGGAGACTTTTCTTGCAAGCTTAAGTGGTTTACGTAAAAAAACTAGACTCGATGGCAGACAGACGATCACAGATATAAAGCACATTTACAGAAATCGCTACTTTCTGGATAAATTGTAATTTGTCAAATCAATGAACAGGAAACACAAGCGTTAAGGCGGAACCATCAGTCCTCTTCAACACCGCTACCGTAACCCGCCTTCTACCGTGCTTCTCGCTCTCCTCACACTGTCCTTTGCCTCTATCACCTCTGGCGCTTTGTCAACACCTCACGAGTCCGTCCGTTTCCGTCGCTCGGCAGCCCTGTGACCTCTCGCGGCTACCTTATCCGCGAAAACAACGCTTAATCGCGAAGTGGAGCGGCTTGGAATCCGTCTTCACCGACGAGAATGGGACGCGCGGCGGGACCCCGCAGCAACTCCAATCCCGCGAGAACAATCCGGCGCCGTCTCTACGGTAGACGGTCTTCGTCTTCGCGATTTCCAGCTTTCCATCCATCCGTGTTGCACCTCCGCTCACACCCATTTGCATCCCTTCGAAAGTCCCTCCGATTCACACCGTTGCAGACGCGTTTCAAAGTCACATGGCCGCGGACGTGCTCCCAAGTGGCTCGCGTTTTTCCTCCACGCAGATGCCGGCGCAAACGGTGAAGCAGCTTATGAAGCATCACTCGACAGCGGCGCCAAAGACGAAGCAGCTTCTGGAGAACGAGTGCGACGTGATCCTCGAATGCAGGTGAGTTCTTTACTCGTAGTCATCAACTCCTCGTTTCAGAATCTGCCTTTCGCTCTTCCGCCGCTCTTCCGACTTCATCACACACAAGGAGAACTACTGCAAGAGCGCGCAGAATGCCGTGAATGGGCTAGCGTCAGTGAGAGAACCCGGCGATGGATCTGAAGAAGCGGGTTTGTTCCGAGATCCGAGTGTGCGCCTCTATCTTCCACATTTAGATCTGTCCAAGCAGCTCCTGCACAATACGCCGAAAATCCAGCCGAAGATAGTCTCCTTCGACACCAGCGGTGCCAGAGTTGTAGAACGTAGAGCTTCGGTGAAAATAAAAAATCAAATCCCGCCAGATCGACTTCCGACGACGATCCCCACAAACCGAAACGTACTCTTCAAGCGAGAGCTCCGATCGGCCACGAAACGGGCGCTCACGTCGCCGAGTTCTCCCCCACCCCAGCCGAAGAAGACGGCGATCGAAAAGACCGAGAAGAAGCCTGAAAAGGTCGTAGCCCTGGGCACGACGCGCTTCACCCCAGCCCGTCTTCAGGAGAAGCGAGAGGAGCCGAAGCTGAAGGAGGAGAAGACGACGCCCGTGCAGGCAATAAAGAAGGAGAGCTCCGTGAATCGAGCCGTCAACACGGCTAGCCCGATCCGGGTGAAGAACAACGCCGAAGACCGGCTGGAGTTCGATCCGGATCAGTATCCGACGGAAGCTGAGGTTAGAAGAAGCTTTTGTTTTTTTGTATGGTCGAGACGTGCCTAGACAGCCTTTGGGCATCTGCAACGATTCATCAGAACCATAATGCCGATCGGGCTCGCTTATAAGGCGATTTCACAGTGATTCATTGCAGGAGCAAACCTATCAACGAGTCTACCAGCATGTCCGCAGCCTGGTGGACCTCGAAGCGCTCCGCTGCTTGGAGTCCGAGTGCGACGACTTCTCCAACTTCCAGTCCATCGAGTCGCTCGCCTACCATCTCATCGTCCGGCACACGAAGAAATGCTTCTTCTTCCAGTACCATCCGTGTCTACTCTGTAATCGAAAGCTTCGATCGTATGTGCTCCTTCAATTTTCACTTCTAAGACTACATTTTCAGGCTTAAAAGCGTCTGGGAGCACGTGGCCAATCGCCACAGCAACATCTATCACAGACACAAGACGAGCTGTGATCGGAACGTCACGTTCCCGTCTATGGAGTTCCCCGACGGATTTGTCCCTCGGATCTTTAACCGACCCGTTTCGGACGACGAGGAAGAAACTCATGTCCCAGCTCCGCAGCCTAAGGAGAAGCATGTCGAGGAAGAGACGGCGGAGCAATTGTTGGAGAAGTGCTTCTCGATGCTTTCGGAGTTCTGGAAAGGCCAGAAGGAGCAGCTCTTCTCCGTGGAGAAGTTCAACATTCGCGCAGCCGGGATGCCTCCTCTACAGAAGGTAGAGTCGGTGGCACTGGAGGAGTTCACCGATGACGGCCAGGAGGATTCGCCACCCGTCCTGTCTCTCGCAGCTGCCTCAGACGAGACGGAATCCCAGGACAGCGCGGCGGAGTCAAAGACTGGCGAGGAGATGCCGATGCTGGAGAACGGAGTCGAAGAACCTGAAAAAGAGCTGGAAGAGAGCGACATGCGCGTCGACATCATTAACGTTTCTGACGAGATCGTGCGAAACGTTGAAAATAATGAAGATGAAATAGTGTCGGAGGTTGCGGAGCAGCAAGAGGAAGATATTGACATCGAAGAAGAGGAGGAATCTGAGAACACAGAGGAAAACCTCAAGGAAGAACAGCCTTACGAAGAGGACAGAGAAGAAGATGAAGTAGAAGACGCGATAAATGAAGAAGATTACCCGATTTTGGAGAAAGCCGTCGAAGACGAGCCTGAAGCAGCCTCCAAAGAAGCTGCCAGTGACCAAGTACAGGAGCCGGAGTCGCCCTCTGCGCACATCCCTCTGGAAGTCGTGGTCGATTCCAGCTCCAATTCCGAAGGACCTCCACCACTGAGCCCCCAGTCGAAAACGGTCACCGAGGAGGACAGGCACACCATGATCGTTGAGAAGATCTACACGGAAGACGTCTGTTCGCCTGAAGGCTTCGAGCCTACTGTAGATGAGGTGCTCGAGCGACGTGCACAAGTGTTGGCTGAGCAGTTGAGGGAGAAGGAGAGGTTCGTCCCCACCTTTGAATTTGTTTTGACCGATTCTGTTTATAGGAAGAAGCGACTGTCGCAGTCCCTTAACTCCTCTAACTCTTCAACCGCGTCTGCATCGTCTTCCATCACCAGTCCTCCCGACTCCTTTATGGTTCTGGGCAAACGCGAGAGGAAGTTGCCGAAACGCTTTGAGGAGCACTCGCTGCCGGCTCTCTTGACGAGAGACCGAGAGAGAAAGGCGTCAGAAAGGATGGAATCCTCTAAATCGTCGGAGAAGGAGAAAGCTCCGGAGTTGGAGAGGGCTTCCGTACCCCTCGTCCCACTTCTCCAGGACAACACTCCGCCACCTCTCGACAGAATGATAACACCGGATCGCAGAAGTCCCTCCAACGACCAGGGCCGCGGTTCACGCATTCGGCGGCCACCTTGCTGGATCGCTTCCAACGATTACGTCAAATAACTCTGTTCCCTGTTCTTTCCAGCTGCGTGTTTCAGCTTCGTCCCACCACGAAAGGCATCGCTGGCGAGGCATTGCATCCATATCCGTTGAATAATAACTCTATTCGTGAAATAGTTTGTAATTATTGTCCGTGTCTATCCCCTTTCGAAGAAAGACTTTTATCAATGCGCGCTCTTAGCCGGTACAGCGTTTCTCGCTTCGTTACTGATTACTGTAAATGCTTAGGAGTGCCTGCGAGACAGAGACAGACCGTGGAATGTCTACGTTGGATTTCAGCGATCTGAATGAATCCTTCCGATTTCAGATGTTCAACACAAGCACGCAGAAGAAACGATGGACGTTTGACTCGCAGGAAGCGATAGACAAGAAACGCGAAGAAGCAATCCGGGCTTTCCGCGTGAAGGATGCGCCAAATCTGCCGTCCGGAAGTCCCGATGATCCACTCTTCTTCACGCTGGACGACGAGAAGCTCTTTCTGAAGATCGTCACATCAACCTCGCTGCTGTTCGGCGAGGAGTTCAAACCACCAATGTGGCCATCGGTGAAGTGGATGGCTCAATGCTACTTCAAACGATTCTTCCTGCGACATTCTGCGCTGGAGTACTCCCCGAAGAACATCGTCATGGCTTGCTTCTACGTGGCAGCGAAGGTCGACGAATTCAACGTATCTATAGACGAATTTTTGCGGAATTTCAAGTAAGTGTGTTTAATTCGATCTAGAACGTGGCTCATGTATGAGAGCTTTTTTGGCCCTGTCAACTTCAGAAATGATTTTTATCGTTAGAATTCAGCCTGAAAAGCTATCTTCATAGTTTTTACAAGCGTTTAAGAAAAGATCTGAAAAAAGATCTTTAAGAAAAAATTTGCCTTCTTTCGTAAATTGTGGAGCTTCGTCACCACCTTCTTCACTCATTGAAGGTCAAGACGAAAGGCTCGACTCTCCTAGGTGCAACGTCACCGGAGATCGCGTCATTTATCTATAGTCTAGCCTGCGTCTCTCTGCAAAAACGAGTTTCGGACAAAAAGACAAAGAGCGTTTACTACTCGTTAACTTTTCGGCTGGGGCTCAGCTTTGCCCAGGAATTCTTCCGTGGAAGCGCATTTCGATATCCTGCACTGTACTGTGAATGTACATAGTGAACCATTCCCACGATTTATTTTGTCACGCCGTTTGATTCACCACCCGTCAAGATCCCGAAAGAGATCTTGCGGACGACGAAACTCAGCAAATCTGCGAGTTCTTTAATTTCTACGCGACTCGCACGCCTCATCGAGCCCTTGAAGGTCACACTATCGAAAAACACTTTATTTTGCATGTGCGGACGTCTATTGAATCAATTTACCCTTTTCTTATCGCCATTCTGTCCAGCTATACGAATTTTTTTATTTTGCATACCGCAAAGTGATAATGATCTGGTTTGCACGTTCTCATGTGAGCGGTGTGAACTACGCGTTGATCGGTTGTTGTTTGTCGCCAAAAGTTCGTTTCTGCCTTATCACGAGGTCATTTCTGACGTGTGAGACGGCCCTTCACAAAAAAGGCTCAATGAGGGCAATTATTTGGGAGTTCTGGGTGAGTGTTCTTGATAGGCTCTGTGAAAGAGGCGGCTAGTTACGTAGACAAAAATAGAAAATCAACTTCAACATGAAGTGCAACACCCGAGTGATCTGGCTGTAGGGTTGTTCGAGCTATCACCGTTTTTAATCGCGATACCAATGACCAGTGCTGGGCAGACGTCTGGCTGGTTGTCTACCATACTATCTTCTAGGACGGGTACTCCAGAAGGCAACATGGAGACGACGCTAACGCTGGAGCCAACAGTGATGCAAGCCATGGACTACGATCTCATTGTTCACACTCCATACCGGGCGTTCGAGGGCCATCTGCTGGATATGAAGACGATGGCAATGGGCTTCGACCTGGAAGACATCCGTCCCTACTGCATGAAATTCTTCCAGAAGGCCATGATTGGAGACGCGATGTTCCTCTACCCACCGTCGCAACTCGCCTTGGCCGGTCTGAAGTACGGTCTCGACGAAATGTCCAAACATCCGGCGACGTTACAAGACTTCTTGCGAAAGCTACTGAATATCGAACATGAACAACCTGCGGACACCGCACAGATAGAGAAGATCCTCGCGAAGCTGAATGAGATCATCGGCTATGTCGTCACGATGTCTACGGATCTGACCGAAGAGGAGAAGAACTATATCAAGGTGTGTAGAGCAAAGTGCGACTGGTAAACAAACAAGCGCCCATTTCAGAACAAATTCGCCCAGTACGCGATGAGGCGAGTGAAGCGGAGCACTCCCCCGAGCTCCAATGGAGGCGAGGAGGACTCCGACGAAGACTGAAGAAGCGGGTTTTTCCACATCATGATTTTTTTGTATCATGATTTATGAAGGGTATGAAATGAAGTCTGTACAGAGAAACACACACAGTTAGGGGTTATGCAGTCGGAACATGCACCTCATGTTCTGTTGCTCGGTAGGGTACAAACAAAAAATAACAACGGGCGAGATGAGAGGTCGTGGTGAGGGCAGATAACAACATCCGGGACCGCTTATGCTTGCTGCGCTTTGTACGCCGTCATCTCCTCCTCGTACCGTTTCTTGTCTTCGCTCGCCTTCTTCTCCCATTCCTAAATTACCGTAATCTCACTCTTTGATGGTGTCTTTGAGGGTCGGTGATCTTTGGTGGCTTAAGACGGGGTGAGTGTGGCCTTATGGGGACGACGGGTGCTCTAGGGTACGTACCGACTTGTCGGTGATTTTGGACCACTCAACTCCGGCCGCCTTGGCGACATCGGCAACGCCCATACCGGGCTTCTTCAGCTTCTCACGGTGCTCTTGGAGCCAGATGAAGAAGGCGGACATAGCGCGCTTAGGGGCGTTAGGGTCCTTGCCTCCCTTCTTTCCAGTCTTTCTGGTTGTGGTCGTTGTCTTGGCCATTGCGTCGAGGATTTGGGTCTATCTCTGCAAATTCAAGAGATTAAGGGTCGTAAAGTCGGTGCTTGCGAGGACGAGAGCCGCGAGGGGATGGGAAAGGGACATGTCTGGGGTCGTAGGGAATGGGCCCGGTGAGGGCACCCTGGTAGGTTGAGGTTCACGTTGGCCTTCACTGTTGGGAGAGTAGCCTAACGCGTCGTCGTTGAAGGCAACACAACGGCGGCGACGGCGGCGGCAGCAGTGGAAAAGGGAGCACAGAGACGGCCAACGCGACATACACAGCACTCAAACACATACACAGAGCGGCGACAGCAGCACAGCCATCACACGACAAGGGGCGCAGCAGCAGTCAAGGGAGAAGAAGGCGCAGTGCTGAGCGCGAAGAGGAGCACCGCCGCCGCCGCAGTGCTGGTGGTGGTGAAGAGAATTGGTTTGGAGGGGCGCGCGCCGCCGTCGCCAATAACACCACGAGGAGGAGACCGACGCTGCCACTGAGCGACGACGACGACAACGATGGAACGACCCAGAGGAGAGCCAGCCGCACAAAGGGAAGAAGGGACTGGAGAGCGCCGGCGTTAGGGGTGCGCCGGGCAGTGGCCGAACGTCGCGTTCCTTCCCGCCATTTCCGCTGGGCTCGTGGCGGGAAACGCGCGGGCAGCTCGGGTCAGCGTTGCTGGCGGGCAGCCAACCCGAGGGGATGGCTGTCTTGCATAGGGGTCAGCGCGCTGAGGGGACTCTAAGAGGGGGTGAGCGCGTGGGTACGGTGAGGGGCCGAACACCGCGGCCGCTCAGGTCACTTTTTTTCGGGTCGGAATGAGTCCTAGACAGGACCGGTCCCTTGAGGTGAGACCGTTCAAAGTGGATGCCTTGCAGACTTCTGCTGTCTAGCAATTCACCCCCACTTGAACTTTCAGATTTTGACTGAATGTCTCCAGAATTCTGTCCTGAGTGAAGGTTACACCAATGGACAGCTTCTCTAGCCATTCGACGTCCATGTGTGAGCCTCCTGAAAGTAAACGGTAACTCCAAAAAATAAGTTGTTTTTAGCATTCGCTTTTCCGATAGTCTTGTTGTCATTTCAAACATCCCCTTTTATTCGCACTCTTTCTGATCAGAAAACTACGGATACTGGTGTTTGGAAGCTCGGTGAAACCATCTGAGGCCAAGATGTCTCCTACTGTAGAAGCTAGTGCAGGCAGCTGCAGGGCACTAAAACCTTATTAGATGCTTCATGTCTAGACAGAATGTCTGAGTTTGTTCCTACTTGAAAAGCGCGCATATACGGTAGAATAAGTCACGCTTCTAATGGTAAGGGTACAGTAGGGTGACATATAGGGAGCAACTATGCAGTAAAGCGAGGGTGATCTGCACGTTCCACCCTAAAGGTCACCGTTCTCCCGCCAAAGCGTCCTAGCAGCAGGTGCAGCTCGGTGCCTATTAGTTGCTCGTTAGACACTGGGCGGACACAATTATACGCTACAGTGGAGAGGATAAAATCTAAACCTTCCAATTATGGCTACCAGGCTAGGCGCGAGGGTTTCATCTTCTATCGTAGCGAGCATTGAGGGCCACTAGCTGGAGGGTCACACCGCCTGGTAATGGAAAACCAGAGCGACTAGCGCCGGCCCGGTTGACGCGACCTTACGACCCTCCCTCTTCCAATGAGATGGCCAGATCGCGCACAGTAGGTGTCGGTTGGCGCATGATGTGGACGCAGGCTCGATTAGGCGACCAGCATGGCGCGAGGGACAAAGCTGCCCAATGACCTCTGAATTTGCGTTCTTGATTGATCGAGGGTGCTTGGGGGGACAGGAGCGCGCCAAATGGGGAAATCCGCGAAGGTGGACAGAGAGACGAGTGGGAGGGGTGCATCTTGAGTGCGATGGTGATGGCGTCCAAAAGAAGAACCATTCGGCAATTTTATATGACCTCTAGGCATGTCCGGTAGCACATTCTTGTGAAGATGGTTCTTCTGAATGTAGGCTGTTCCGAGAACTTCTGGAAAACCATATCTGAAGGATCCATATTCAAAAAGAAGGTCCTTAAGATAAGAAACTCTCATCTAGCTCGACAATCGAGTAAAACCACTGGCCGATTTACATAACCTAACTCCCATTTTCTGGCCTGAGACCTTCTGGTCAACAGTTGTCTTTCAATGATATCAATGATACCGTCTCCCACTACGGTATGTGAGACATCCGCACCTCACACGGCTCGCCATCTTGGGAAGGAGGCATGTACCTCTACCGGCGGCCATTGTTGTGAACGTTGACGATCGTCTTTATGTGACGATCGATTGCACGTCACGCTGCCCGGTATCTTTAGAAACCTCTTTTGTCGTCGCCACGGTGCGACTGCTGATCGACAGCTTCCGCTCTTCGGAGTTGGGCTCTTCTTGTCGTCATCCTCACAACTGTGCGCCTCTTGGAAACAGAATCTCCTTCAGATGGCTGTGCTACCTTCGGAAAAGACCTTCTTGAATCTGTGGGACAAAGGGGTGGGTGCAATCGAGATTGCCTCCTCATTCGCACCAAGGATGCACCCTCTTCTATTCGACTTCTTCCGATCGTGGATTTTCTCATTTGCCGCTCATCCAAGCAACCCTCGATCAATGGCACGCCCAAAGGTTATTGGGCAGTTTTGCCCCTCGCGCCATGCTGGTCGCCTAATAGGGCCGACAACCGGCACTGTGCGCGATCTGGTCCTCGTCCTGTGGGGTCACTGGGAAGAACCACGAGTGTTACGGGTACCATGCGGTGTACCACGCATTAAGAATTAGCATATAGGTTTACCTTGTCCCACTCAAGTTCCCGAAGAGGTTCATAGGTGAGCATAAGGCAAGCTATATATCTGGTGTCAAATATCGAAACACTTTGACTCCCAACGGTCGAGATTTTTCTTTCAAGAACGAGAATTGAACGAGAAAGGGAGTTTAACTTATGCAGAGTTTCCACCAGTAGCCGTATTAATGAAACTGTAAAGTGCTGTGAAGTTCTTCACACTAACTTCACAGGTGATACTCATTAAAAATGCTTCTTGACTTGAACAGTACAGTGCCATTCAAATGAACCCAAGATAGATCTGACACAAAACGATTTCAACAGATTTGAAGCCAGAGATTTAACCTGTAAAATTGACCAGAAAAAGGGGCCTTGGGGAGGTCCCTTTTTCCTTGAAGAGGTAACCAATTGGGAAGGCCCATAGTGAAACGCAGAGGACATAGATGTATATGAAGTGAGTGAGAGCTGTTGCCTACGTTGGTAATGTCTTTTTTCGCTCTCAATGTGTAATAAACCTTTTAGGTTTGCTCAGCTTTCGAGGCACCATGTGAGAAAACACAGAACCGTTCCAAACGGTCGCACCTGGTTTCTATATAAGCAGCTCAAGTATTTGCTCCACATCGACTCGAGAGGTTTCATGATATTCCTCGCCCTTTGCTCGGCCACATGTGAGAACAAGGACACCGACTGCGTCAAGAAGGCCAGGGGCTGCTACAGCTCCAATCCGACTTGCTTGGATCCGTGACCTGTGCCCGAAAACCTGTAAAATCTGTTTTGAACGTTTAAGGTAGAGCCTTCTGCGATAACCCGTGCATCACAAACGCTCAGAAGCAGGACTACTGTGCCCACACGTGCACCTTCTGGTCAGGTTTCTCTACTCATGGGGAAATGAACTCAATTTCCAAAAAATGGTACCTCGATTGGGTCGTGCAAGTGGTCTACAGTCGAGTAATTCCTCCGGAAGACTGCTTGTTCCGTGGCGTTGTGGCTCCTGCTTCACTACCAAGATTCGCTGTTGGCGAGCCGAATAAGAGCGTCGTGGAGCACCGTCTTGAGGAGCTTGTGTCACCGCGGGGTGGACGGACCGGTTGGGAAGCCTGAAGACGCAGTAAACCCTGGGCCGAGTTGCAACCGGAGGGTGCTCTGCTGGATCGCTTAGGTCACGCTCATGGAACTGCTGCTGGCGTCGTCGGGGTTCTTGTCTTGAGGTTCCGCTTTCACATCCGGCGCTGTCGGTTGGATTTCCTCCATTTTTCACATTGGATAACTTGAATGGTATGTTTTCAAAGTAGTTTGACAGTCCGACAGTCAGCTGTGGAGCACAT
This sequence comes from Steinernema khuongi, assembly GCA_016648015.1. Classification (NCBI taxonomy): domain Eukaryota; kingdom Metazoa; phylum Nematoda; class Chromadorea; order Rhabditida; family Steinernematidae; genus Steinernema; species Steinernema khuongi. Next base: position 16,440 of record JADLIF010000989.1, on the reverse strand, counting down.
ATTTCAAAAGAACCCTGAAGAGGTTGGTGACCACATTTAGAAGACTGAAGCCGATCCTGAGAAGACTGAAGAACAGATTCCGAGCTGTCTTCATCGTTCGATGTGGTCCTTCGGCTCGTGGGTTGGAAGCAGAGGTGGGTACCCGAAACCCGAACCCGAATAAACCCGAAACAAATCAACCTTAAGGTTTCGCTTTCACATCCGTCCGGACTTTTCCGTGAAGTAAGACATGTGAATCCGATATCTCTCCTTAAACTGGAAATACCAAAGATTTAGGCTGCAGTCTTCTAAATCAAGAATTCTAAAGAAGGTGCCTACTGTCGTCTTAGGTGACCACATTCAGAAGACTGAAGCCGAACCTAGGAACAGATTCCGAGCTGTCTTTTTCATTCGATGTAATCCTTTGGCTCATGGGTCCGAAGGTCCGTTCATAGGCCCGCAAGGCTTCTACCTGTTTTCTCTCAGTTTCCAACCTGTTTATCCTAACTCCTTGTGGATCTAAATCTTTTATTTCTGATGACTTCCAAGAATCCCTCGGCAACATCCAAACAAGCTTCCCTTTCCTAGCGGACAGTTCCATAAACAGTGTGACTCAAACGGTATGCCACCTTCTACAGCAGCTAGGATGTGTCGCCGAAAGCACTCCTGCTCCAGCTAGCAGGTATCTAAACGGTTAAACAAATAAATTTTATATTTATACACACAAAACATGACTCGATTCCAATCAAGCGCGACATTGTTCCACAAAGAGGGGGTGGGGGTGGGGAGGGGCTCTGGGTCGTCCAACCGAGGACGACCTTCTTCTTTACTGCGCACTCGGCAGCTGGCCGTTGGTTCCGGTGGGTAGCGCCGCCGCCGACGTCGCGTTTAACGGTCCGCCGTTTCCGGAGGCGCCTGGCATCCCCATGCTCCCCTTCGTCGCCTTCTGCTTCAGCATCGTCCAGTCGAACGTGTAGTCGTACTGAAACGAGCTTTGTTTAGAACGGATTAAGAGCAAACGCTGAACAAGAAAGATAAGTGTCATATCCTAAGGAGGTGGCTTGGTAATTCGCCTTCAAATCCAGTGAAATGATAGGTGCTCGAGCTATCAACAAGGAGGAGAGGGTAGAGATCAGATCAGTGGATCTTATGGATTACATCATCCAATTTTAAGCTTAAAAGGCCATAGGGAGAATTCCAAGAATGAGGCCTTACTGAGCCCCTCCCCCCCCTCCCCTTAGGAGTATTGTTGTCCCTCGCCTCACCTCGCTTGGCCACACCTCTGCTCTTAGAAGGATTGAAAGATCGTGGTACATGGACCGTAATAAATCCCAGTAGCGGTCCTAATAGCCCTCATACCCTTCGAACTACGGTCATTGCATGAGCATTTTTCAGTTTCATCTCTTCAGCTTCATGCTTGTAAGCCCTCATCGACCCTAGGTGATGGAATGCCCCTGACAGCCTGTTGCACTGATCCACCCCTTCCAGTTAGGGTTTACTCTGTATTTTCTGTTCCCTTCTTCCCCTTGGGATCCTATCACCTAGAAGGCAGAACCCGAACTAAACCAACTGCCCGACTACGCAACAGGGCCCCGAAGCTCGCGCACCTGGTGGTTCAACGTTCTGAAGAGGATGCGGAAGAGCTGGCGGAGGTACATGTAGTCGGGCGCCTCGTCGAAGCGGAGCCCGCGGCAGTAGTTCAAGTACATGGAGAACTCGGCGGGGAAACCCTTGCAGAGGATCTCCGTCGGCGTCGACATCTTTTTTTCGCTGATCTTCTCGTACTTCTGCTTCTTGGTGGCTGCCTTCAGTCCCTGCCAGGGAAGGGTGCCCCGGTTGAAGTACATCATCACGTAGCCGAGGGACTCCATGTCGTCGCGCCGACTTTGCTCGATACCTGAAGGCACGGGTGAGGAGTTGCAAAGGGGTATTACTAGGGCGGGGAATGGTAAAAGTCGTTCGTTCGGCATTTGAACGCTAGTTTAAGGTTTTGTGGTCAGAGTTCGTGCCTACCCAGGTGAGCGTTGATCGACGCGTATCTGGCGGTTCCGGTGAGGTTCTTGTCCTCGCGGTAGGCGATGTGCGCGCGCGTTCTGGAGTCCCGGAACTTCTTGGCGAGACCGAAGTCAATCAGGAAAAGCTTGTTGCAGTGGCGACCAATGCCCATCAAGAAGTTGTCAGGCTTTATGTCTCGGTGGATGAAGTTCTTCACGTGGACGTACTCGATGCGGCCAATCATCTGGTCCGCAAGCATCAGCACCGTCTTCATCGTGAAGCGGCGACTGCAGAAGTTGAAGAGGTCCTCTAGCGAGGGTCCTAGTAGGTCCATTACCAGGATGTTGAAGTCGCGCTCCACACCGTACCATCGGATGTGGGGGATGCCAACGCCGCCTTGCAGGATTTTGTACACCTGAAGAGGAAAGAGTGAGTACTGTAGTCTATAAAGGAGGGTGTCTAAGAAGGAGTGGTCTTGACTAGGGTCTAAGGACGGTACCGCTACAAGTTGGGAGTAGTCTGGCGATCCCTTTGACTGAGTTAAAGGTATTTTATCTGACTCATTGTCTAAGTGGATCGTCACAGAATGCCCTACCTGTCGTGGTGGATCCATTCCCACTGAACAGGTCCGTAAATCCGACTGTAAACTACGGAATGGGCCGCAAGATTGGGTCCACATAGTCGTAGGGCCTCAAAGGGGCTCAAAATTTCACCAAAATCAGTCCCATCTATGCCATAGATTCCCTTGCCAATTCGCATCATCGACTAACTGGCCATAAATGATCCATGATCTTCCCCCTCGGGACCTGCCCCAAAACACACCGCCCGCTGCAGGATGTAAGCGGTCATCTCTGGTGTCTCAAAGACGAGCGCGGGATGTTTTGCGTCGCGCGAACAAAAGGCCTTCTTGCAGCGACCGAGTTTGCATGGGAACGCTGACGTCGTTGCAAGGCGCCATTCTGTTTTTAGCTGAGAGAACACATGGAACTATGATTTGAGCTAGAATGTGGGACAGCTCGCGGACTGACGCTCTAGTGGACGTGACGAACCAAAAGTGCAAAGGACATGTAAGGCTTCTGTGGCCTTTAGGATGAGAGATGGGGAAGACCTTGTGGGGCGATGGACTTGTTCCTTATTGATGGACTCCGAGAGAGAAGCAAATCTTCGGGAGAAGGTTAGAACATCGCAAGTTTGGCTGTTCCTAGGAGGACTTGGGAGATGGAAATCGTGCCCTTTGGGTTATTTCTTCCTCAAACGGTTCCAACGGTTCTGTTGAGAACTAGGCTAAAAATGTGAATAACCAGGATAGTAGTCGGACATTCCTAATGATATCCTTACAGGGTTATACAATGGAATGGGATCGGTTGCAAACACTCCTAAAAGGGCGAATATCAAATCATCTTTAAGGAGCTTTCGGCAGAACACGTGATGACGTTCACTCCTGACAGTCGGTGCCTTCTACTCCCCGAGCTACAGTTGCTAGATATGTTCTGACACTACAGAAACCTATTGATAAGACCTCTCGTGTGTCCGCCGATCAAACGCTTCAACAAGATTTCGGCCTTAAAGGGTGTTTACAATCGGTTACTGTCGTTTACGACCGAGAACCGTGATTCTCTAAGGTTAAGCGCGTCCAATAAAGGAGTAAAGGCTTTGTTGCGGTTACAGAAGTTGGTGGTTTACACAGTATATAAAAGGGTGCTGAATATGATAATAGAACTTGAATCTCTTTAATCTTCAGGCTTCAAATTATGATCTAAGGCAACGCACATAAACAAAATTCCACCGTTACCCAACACCTAATGAGGACGATTTGGATCACGTGGTACTGTTTCGCTCTATCTCGAATCTCCTATGCTGAACCGAGCGGCTATAACACTCTGCTCGGAGTTGTGTTTTTCGTGCTCTATAAGCGGATTACGTTCTGAATGCCTGGGGGAAGTGATAGGCAGTATGCATAACTGTAACCGGAGTCCACTTTGGAATACGGTAGGACTTAGAAGGTCTAGAAAGCAATAAGACTGTTCGTCTCACAGACAGTCCTTGGGCTTGCAGCTATGAGTGAGTAGGTTAGTCTAGGGGTGTTCCTATCTGTCTTACACACTAGAAGAGTTTGTCCAAGGTCCGTAGGGTAAACCCTTGGGGATGTCCACTATGAATTAGGAAGCTTCCTGGAAAATCTCGGCATCGCACAATGTCTGAAGGAGCCGATGTTGTGGATAATTCTGCAGATTTTCGGATTTAGAAATAAGCCCTTCCTTCTCAGAGTGTTATCGAGTCCTTTTCCTCGGACTGGGACCCATCGGAACGTCTCTAAAGCCCAGGTCTCTGCGCCAACAGCCTACCTTGCTCTCGTAGAGGAGCTGTGGGTGACGGGCCTTGCTGGACTCGATCTTGACGGCCACCTCCTCGCCATTCGTAATGTTAATACCCAAGTAGATGTCGCCGAAGGAGCCGCTGCCGATCTTGCGGATGAGTCGGTACTTCACGCCGCAGATGAACTCCTTCGTGGTCGGATTCACCACGCCGCTCGACATCTTCTTCTCGCGCTCGCTCGCTCGCTTCGGGTCGGGGCGTCTGCGGAACTCTGCAACTCCTCGCTCGGATCGGGGCCGAAGGCGCGCGACGCGACACGTTTAATAAAATCAATTCCACAAACGGAACGTAACGCCGCCGCCGGGAGCGAACCCCGGCGGCGCCCGTGATGTCACCCCGCGAGCGCGAGCGACCGAACGTGCGGGAAATCGACGCGCTCTCGGGGCGAACCTCGTGTCAGAGATCAGAGACGAGAGGGGATACAGGGAGAGCACTATAGGGGGTTGTAAAATCGTGGAAAAAAATGGGAAAAATGAGTTAAATTCGACCCCTGGTGTCCTGACGTCACAATGGGACACTGACTGCGGAGTTTAAGACCTTAAGCGGCTGTATCAAGACGTATGAACACTCTCTCGGCCCATGGCGAGCAAGCGACAGAGCTCCAACGACGGTCAGCTGTATCATTTCCGAGCTAGACCACCCTAACTGTCTAGACACCGTCCCTGGACCGCACAGCAGAGGGGTGCGTCACGTTCGAATGATTCAGGCGGTGGCGTTCTGACGTCCTTGGTGGAAGTCAGCACGTGGAGACGCCGAATTGCTCAGCGAAAGACCGAGCGTGAGGGAAATCGAAAAAAACAGGCGCATCCTGTGGACGTTAATGGGAAGAGCTGGTGGTGAAGAAGAACCCTAGGAAGGCTAATTACTCTTCTTAGAGTGTAGCCACTCATTGGAGTCTCAGGATTGGCTTGTAGGATGAAGGCTCTTATCATCAATGACACGCCAAAAAGGAAATCAGAAGGTTGAGGTTATTAGAGGGGGAAATAACTCGAAGGATTACTTGCCTCGCTGTACCTAACTACAAACGCAACCGAAGCAACTGATTCATCTCTCCTCAAACGAACAATTAGATGATGAGTCAAGACCAGAACTGTGTCTTAGTTCTCGAAAAACAGAAAAATCGAAATTTTTTTAAATTTCTGGAGTTTTACGGCGATTTTTCATATGATTTGTCAATGCTTTGGATAAAAAAGGAATAAGGGTCAAAATATATGCACGGTTCCCGCACGAAGACCCTGCAAAAGACTTTTTGCGGTGCGTCCACCTAGGCTCCAAAACCACATACCGTGAGCTCTGACAGAGGCTACAGCGGCCTACAGACAAAGAAGAGTTTGACTCATTGTCAGCTACGAACAATTTGCGTGCCAGGCACAATTCTTCAAAAGACAATACGAGAAAAACAAAACAAAGAAAACAGGCGCTGAAAAACAACCTTTTGTAGTCAGAAATCTTTGCCCCATTAAGATTTTTTTGTTCAAAAATCTTAGATCTGGCTGGTGCCTATTGGAAGTCGTTTAGACATATTTAGCCGCATAAGGACAGAATATTCTTGCCGAATTGTTCTTATCTTTTATGCAGCCAGTTCCCACATTGAGTCGGACCTTGGGAACATTGGCCAAGAAGGTCGAAATGACAGGAGTGAGACGCGGAACGGCGAGTGAACCAAAAGGGACCGTTTTTGCACCGAAACCATTATGGCAAGACTAATTGCAGGTGACAAGCGGGGTCCACTCACATCCGCTGTGGATGGCCGTGGGCGAAAACATGTTCTCCGGCTACAGTCACGTCGTGTGATCAAGATATGCTCCTGGACTCCCATAACTGTAGGGATGCAAGTTACATTTCGACTTTTAAAACATCAAACACTGGATATCTGATGCGACGAGAAAAATCGGGACCCTACTTGGGGGGGGAGCACTCTCAGAAGACCTCCTACGGACGGAGCAGACTGTGACGTAAGTTCTAGTCTATTAGACTCTTTACATGTTGTTCTTGTCGCTATCCTGCAGGATAAGGCTAATACTGTTCATCCGGAAATACGCTTCAGAAATTAATTCCAAACTCCTGATAAGGTCTAGCAATAAGATCCAGAAAGCCCCAGGCACTGGGATACGGTAACCATCTTGCACTGTGGTAAGGACGCCAGCTACTATATAAATAAAGTCACATGACTCTATTTGCATTTTGATCGGCTTTTAAGACTCCATTATGTGGATCGTCACAATATCTCTGTCCTTCCACGTCTTCTTCGCCTTTCCGTCTGCCAAAAATTGCCCAAACGAGCCTACTTTTCCCGCACGTGCGCATTGACCTCTATTGGGACTCTCGAGAAGAACCGACCGCTTCCCGAAAAGTGCAAATGCAATTCGACACGCCGGAAACAAGTCGATTACTGTAGGATCGATCGATTGGGGAAGGCGGAGTGCGTACTTCTATGGAGTTGACTCGACTTGGGGGTGAACATGTGGATTAAATTTAAACTAAATGTGGTATAAGTATCGAAGTGTCGCTGAGACTTGGACCAAGGATTGTAGAGTTCTTCGTCTTATCATTAATTTAATTTAACTTTTAGTGACTTGATTAAGTTCGATAATCTACTAAGCATTTCGGTCTCACAACGAAACTCCATTTCGATTAATTAAGATTGAAGTAAAACCAGTAATACTTAATGTAAAGGTTTTAATTCAAATTACTTCCATTGGAAGCCCTGATTCCTGTTTTGAAATGGGTCCAAACGTCTTCGTGTTAGGACCAGAAATTGTCTTGTCCAAAGTCCTCTTACGGGCTTTCTCTTCTTACAGGCTTTCCCAAAGTCTGAGGCTTTTTGGTATGTGACCGTCAGGGCCGTTTTCAGTCTCGGGTCTCATATGGTTGAGTCTCAGATTGATCAAGAAGCTGTCAGTGGACGAGGCTTGCTCGATCTATGGAGCAAGTCAGGTAGACTGACGCGGAAACCATTTTGGTTCGCTTCAAGACACGCAAAATAGCGTGTCAGGACCACATATGCACAGTTTCGAAGTTTTTTAAGTTTTGAAGAGATTCGCGGGCATAAACGGTAACAGAGTTTGAGGCTGACCTACTAGGACATGTTTCCACGGCCACCATTTAGAGCCCCCCACGAAGAACAAAACCATCCTCGCACCACAAAGACACCGTCAATAGACTAGACAAACGAATAACCAGACAGTGAACATAAAGTCGCGATCGAATAAATCACTTTCGCCCGAGGCACTACATCGAAAAAGAGACACTTTGGTGACAGACGACAGCGTTTAGTGGAGGGGCTACGAGGGGAGCCCGACGGAGGGGTCTAGTGGAGGGGCGCGGAGCAGCCGACGTGCCGAACGGAAACGAGCAGGAACACGTTCGCGCCGACACATTAGTTGCCGGAGGAGAGAGTTTCGCGGAATATAAACCGAAGTGTTATGGAAATGGTGCCGCGGGAACTGAGGGTTTGTGGGCAGTGGAGCTGTGAGGGGTCCCAGTAATCACCCAAAAAATAAGTAAAATTCCAAAAAATAGTAATAAAGCAATTGCGGAAAAAATGCTAAATTCTATATTTAAAAAATATTGCAAAAAATGTAAATAAAATTATTAAAAAATTCAATTACCCAAAAATCAGATGTTTTCTAATTGGATATTCGTCTTGGAAGTAGGGTCTTCAATCGAACTAGTTCGAGGATTCGCGTTCGAGGATTTGGAGTTGAATGCCAACTCTACTTGGAAGCTCTGAGAAGACGGACAGTCAAAGCTGTGACTACAATTGAGGAGAGATCGATAAGGGAATCCCTGTGGACAAGCTGACACCCCATGACACTCGCTGACCCTTGTCGAGTCAGCGCTTCGGTCGCAAGGTGATCTTCTTGGCGTATACCCTTCTGCAAATGCAGGCCCATGCAATCATTTGAGTAGAGACCTTCGTGGAGACATCAAATTGGCCGACTTTGACCAGTCGTGTTGAGCTAGAAGAATGGGACTGTCCCTACTTCAGCTCTCCAAAACAACCCTTAACCTAGAGAATTGATTTCCCGCCCAAAACCACGCAATCACGTCGAGCGAAAACTCCCATCTGGGTCCTGGAAATGCCCTCCCGCGTTCTGTAATCTCCGCGTGACTCAGCGGCGACCATAATCGGTGGTCACCTGGCGCGCGCGTCAGGAGTCGTAAACATGTTATGGCGATAACCGGTGATGGACGACCCTCCCACTGGGACCGACGGAAAGGCGACAAAAGACGTCGCCGCTAATTGCATCTCGCCAGGATCGTCATGGCGATGACGATACGTGCCTTGCCGACTCCGGGCAAAGTTCCCTCAAAAACAGGGTCGACATCGTGTCATGAGTCCTGTGCTTTTCAGTGCGCGCCGGGAATGTCGAAAGTCGATCCGCGTAGTGTGGAGGATGACGGGGCAATAGGATGACGGGGAAATAAATATTTACTCGTGCGAGAGCTCTGTTCCTGGAAAACAGGGGGCTGGATTTCCTAAGGTGCTGAAATATTCAGTATCCGGAAGTGAGGGGGAAGGGGCGCAGAGAGTATGGAACAATGCGGCTCCTTCACGGATGGGTTATCAGAAAGGGAGAAGGGGGAACTGCCGGGTTCTAGGAACGGGGATTACGAAAACACGGAATAAAGTTATGACATCGACGCTGAAGGGTCCCGAAGTATGGATGAAAAGGGACAGCTGGGCACAATCGTTGTAGGACCATTTTACCAAGGAACAAATTCGTTCATCATTAGGGTTTTTCCGTGCACTTTGTTTACTCTTCTTCGTAAACATACCGCTTAAGAAAAATTAATGAAATCGCAGGGGGCAACCTTCCCGAAGCCCTGATATTTTAGTCGAACGTATGAGTTTTAATAGAAAAGATCTATTATTTGAGAGGAGATCGGATGGGCATTTAAACTGAGGGTCTTTTCTTTATAACGCAAAGGGTCCAATTAATAAATCTAAATCGAATCGCGAAGACGAGAGTCCGCCTAATGCTTAGCCGAAGGCGTCGATTACAACACAAAGGTGAAATCACAGAACTGCCAACTCTCCGTCACCTGAGAATCTACGACTCGACTACGGTGAGCAGCTCGAATTTTCCAATCTGGAAAGGAAATGCATTTCGATTAACTGCACTTTCCAGTTTCGCGCCTCCTTTTAGAGAAGCTCCGGTAGTCGCGGTTCGAAGGACCCCAATAGTGCAATGGGCACGTGATCGTCAAGGCGGTGGCTTGGAGACAGAGTTGGCGAAAAACGGTGTAATAGCTGCCACAGACTAATCAGAGAAGCGGCGCTGACCCTCCTGTCGTACAATTTAAAAAATTGCACCGGACACTGGTGGGGAGGCAGTGCCTGGATCCGAGCTTCTTGTATTAGAAGGGCCGATTCTGGGGGTTTTCTAGTTGATTTTGCCGTTTTAGGTGAGGCCCCAAGACCTGCTATAGGAACAAATTATGCCCTAGTGGCACACATGGAACATTTTTATTTTTCACTATTTCATTCCTACAAGCATAACTCTATTTTCCAGTTTGGATGTTCTTTTGTGCCCGCTGACGTCCGAAGGGCACGTTCCTTCGTCTCTCATCTAAAGTCAGTTTACTTTTCACTGCTACGTTCTTCCATGAGGTTGCCAAACAAGCCCAGTATCCCATGCACTCTCCAGGAAACCACATCGCACAATACAACGACGACAATGTCCATAGTGCGGAGGCGCCCCCTCACCGGAAATACGCGGGCAGATGCTCTATGCCGAACCACGTTCGTCTTGACATAAGGGCGAAAAAAAGCGAAAAGGTAAAAATAGCTCTCCAGGAAAAGAGCGATACGAAAAAATGGAGCCGTTCAAAGTGTTTTCATCGTCTGGCACATGTTAAGCAAACGCGTAAACAGCCGCAGAGAGGAGTGGATGGCGGAGGAGATAAAATGAAATAACACAAACGCCATTGACAACCACTTAGGCCTTGACGGCGGAGACAAAATCATAGAATATATTCAGCGAACTTTTTAATCAGATTGCCATTCAAAAAGAAATGTAAAAATAAATAATCAAAGAAGCCATGAGAAGTGGAGTGGGCGCTACCGTATATGCCTGTACGATGTCTAGGCGTCTCAAGGGACCCCCTGAAATCAGCAGACTGTCGTAGAAGCTTTCTATGGTTCACAGCTTCTACGAGACATTTAAGCGCAAAACCTTGACCTTTCGCAAATTCGCAAAAAATCGTAAAGCGCAGCTGAAAGGGTCCATTCACCGCGGCGAACGAGACGGACGAAAATAGCTCCACGAGGGACATCGATCGTCGGCGAACTTCGGAGCCTCGGCGACTTCTTCTCTGAGCGCCGCCAACGAAAACACCACAATAACACGGCAAAACAAAAGTGAAGCCAGACACGAGCGAGTGCGTCGCAACCTCCGTCTACGTCTGCAAAACAGACACTTCTTGATCAGACAGACAGAACGGGTCTGCGACAGTCTCAGTACAGTTAATGAAGGAACTCACGCATATATCGCGACCGCACCCCGACGATGTACATCGCCAGTATAACAGAGCGCCAAAACCAACTGGCTTGCTCCTCTGCGGTGGCTGTCTCCTCTGCACCTCGCTGTCGTCGTCGTTCGATCGCCGGCCGACGGCAAAGCGACGGAGTACGGAGCAGCGTTCTTTTCTTTTCTCGACGCGGTCGCATGCGGAGACACACAAAACGGCTCAGGAGACAATCCCCCTACAGTCTGGTTGCTGGCGCTCGTCTTCTCACAACAGTGGCCCGGTCGCTTTCTCTCGCACTTTTGTCGATACTGCAGTCACTCATCGCTCGATGGGTCTGTCCGGAGAGTGAGAAGTAGGCGCAATAACTTTATCTGCAAGGCACCCTGAGATCCATATATAATATAGCAAATTGAAACACAACGAATCATAGCAGTTTAGCTCATATCCATTTCCTCCACATCGTCATCAAACTCTTCAACGATGCAGGATACAGGCGAATTGGAATTTGTACAGGTTGAGGGCGGAGACGCGTCGTCGTCAGGAAATTCTACTCGGTCAGATAGTTCGGAGGGGCCGTTGTAGATTTCGTTTCCGTCTTCGATTTCCTCGATCCGGCCGTACATTGTGGGATCGTCCAAGGCAGGGTAGGCATTCGCCCTGTTGTATGGGACTAGAGCTCCTGATGCAATCCTAAAACAACAACGGTAACACACAATGAAAAACGACCATTGCCGCCAAAGTGCTTAAGCGATCTCTGCAGTCTATACCCACCAACAAAGAAGGACGAAGAGGCATATACCATCGACCGAACACCATCATAACTTACTTTGGGAAGAATGGTAATGGGCATTCATTATTCGAACGTTTGAGGTATTCTTGCGCTTCATCACACAATGAAAAGTGTGGAAGGTTCTCTTCTTCTTCCGGCTCCTCGACCACAACATTTTGCTGCTCGTATGGTTGTGCATTGCTGTCACCATCGGCCATATCTTCATCAGAGGACGAAGAACCTGAGTGTAACCTAAAAAAAACACTTAAACGACAGTCCGAAGCACCACGCAAAGCTTACTGTTCTTCCCTCTTCTGCTCGCCTATGTGAAAGTTGTTGAACTGACGCTGCAACTTCCTCGGGCTTACACGAGGGCGCTTCGCCTCACCAGAGGTGGGAAACCCGTTCGAGCCAAACATTGGCAGGTCCTAAAATTCACGGGTCATTTTTTACATGAAAAAGGCACACTATACACTCCAGGTGAGTTTTTCGTCGAATTGCGGAAAAAACATGTTCCCGACCTTCCCCGCAAAGGCACACCCAGGCCAGCAACGACGACACAGAAAGGTTGTTCGTCATCGGCGCTGTACGCGCACAGATGGATACAGAGAATACGCCCAACCTAATCGATTATCTGGACGACGCAGTACTGAGCGATAAATAACCCAAAAACCGATAAAAAACGGGAAACGTTTAAAGAAATTCACATTAAGAGTGAAAGGAGTGGTGGGACCAGGAATATCGACCGATAGGAGACATCGTCCTCTCGCTCGCCTGTTATTTGAGGAAGGAAGGGACGCTGTCACGTGAACAGCAAAGAACACGGGTTTCCAGAGTGATTCACCTGTTTTTATATACGTGCGTCTCACTGTAGTTCGCTCGTTGTAATTCGGTGACAATATAGCCAAAAGCCGCGATCGCTCCTCAATCAGAAATCTGCTCTCACGAGCGTAAATAATTCAGCAGCTAATGCGCAGATGTAATCCGACTAAATCATGCTCACAAAGGCCGAAGAATAGCTGAATTTCAAATCTACACCGTCCCTGGGAAAATAGAGGCTCCATAAGGAATTAATCAGAAGTTGGATAAGAAGTTAAGTAATGTCGAGTAGTCAGCAAGACGGTTGTTTAATTGATAAATCCACAAAACCGATTTCCACAAACGAGTTGCATTTACGCGGTCATAAAAACATTGCCTCTGTGGTACGCAGAAATAGTCTCAGAAAGGATCCACAACGACGCAAGGGGCGCAAATCAAATAGCTCGGGCAAACCAGGTGATAGATGAGTCCAGTGAAAGGATCTAAAGGACGGATCGATTCTCGTAAATCCTCTCCGGACAAGAAGTTTCATTAAAACCGTGGCAACTGACAAAAGCTTCAAAGGCGGGTTACTTTAGGACCGTAGAAAAAACGACACGGATAAAAAAAACCATTTCCGCGCAGAATCCCCTCAAACACATAGAACAATATTTTGCAGAAGGTAACGGTCGCAGCTATACACAAGGCTAAAGGCAATGGGATAAACGCAAAAGAGCAGAAGGTGGCGCCCTGCAAAACACGGTTGTACTCCCCCAGGGCCAGAGATGGGCACTAGCCCGGACTTGAGCTCTTCCACTTTCCGGAAAAGGAGCCAGTCCTGAACTTGTGTATCTTGCCGTCCTAAAGCGAACCGGACCCTTAAGCCTCGGCGCAAAGAAACTAATGAAACTCAACAAAAATAACAATAAGTGTAGAAGTGGAAAGAAGCCTACAACTCAATTCTGCAAAAAAGGCCCCACACAGCTGAGGTTCCCAAAAACGGAAAATCAGTTGCATGCATACAGCGACGACGTACACGGTTGTCTCAGCTTTACTTGCACAACCCACCTTCAAAAAATCATACCATATCAATCCAGAACTCCCTCAATTTCAACTAGGATAAGCTATTTAAAAAACTTACCCCTTCAGCGTGCCTCTTCCGGGAGCCCTCAGCATTCGCCGGGAAAGGAGAGAAGCAGTTCCTCAGAACGTGTTGTTGTGACATCGCCTGGTGATATTGTTGTTGCTGGAAACCACAGTTAGGAAAAGGTGGCGAGGCAGCAGACGTCGACTGTTGAAAAGCTCCGAAAGACATCGATCCTGAAAAGGCACACTTTCACACCACCGCCACGGACCCACTTCCAACGCACGAAACCCACGTACCAACCGAAAAACGAGACGGTGGTCTACGTCTAGCAGCGTCCGTCTAATAAGTCTCACTCACCGTTCGTCTTCACGCATCGCCCTTCTCGAATTTTCCATACGTTTCGGCGCACTTCCCAAGTCTGATCAGATCATCTGTCGTGTACTGTGTCGGTGTTCTGCCGTCTCTTCGGCGATGTCATATGCGACAGAAAGTTCCCGAAAAGTCGCGGCGCTTCGACACGCGGCAGGGACACCGCGGCGAGACCATAGTTCTAACGCTTTCTTATGTTTATTATCACGTTTGTACTCGTAACAAGCGGAACAAAACCCGGACAAGGTGGTTATTTGGCTGACTGCTGCTGGAGCTTCCGCTGCCGCACCATCTCCGCGAGCTGCTTGAACCGATCCATGCACTGTGCCGGCGTTTTGTTCGGAACGCAGCTGGCCACTTTCTCCCAGCGTTCAGGGGTCCCTTTCGGGAAGTGCTGCAACGCCGTTTCGAGGAGTTTCTGCTCGTTCTGAGTCCATTCGAGCTCTGACTTCTGTGGAGCGGAAGTGGCGTCCGGAGACAGGTCCGCGTTCTTCGTCTGACTTTGCAGGGACTCCAGCGAATACGTCTCCTCCTGGAATTCCTACCGTAACACAACCGTACTGAGATTTCGACCATACCTTCCTACGCAGCTTCTCTATAGTGGAAGTGATGTCATCGACAGAACGATTCAGCTCTCGTGCGAGGTTCTGCCATCTGTTGGTGGAACCGACGGGATATTTCGTCGTACTCATTTTAATCAGTTTGGAGATCTCCTCCTTTGACCACTTCTGGCCCTTCGTGGAGACTTCTAGAATATCACTCTATGAGGTTCTGGATGAACAAATTACCCTTACCTTTTGCAACAGAATTCTGAATCGCCTCGATCAGATACTTCTCTTCCATTTTAGCGTCATTTGTACTTACGGCTTTAACATCACTCGCCATTTCATAGATTACCGGCTCTACCGTAACCCTCTTCGAGCGGACAACTTCTTCGCCTCCCTGTTGAGATTCAACTTCTTTAGGCTTGTTAAGTGACTCTTGCAGGTGACTCTTGAGCTCCCCAATAAGAACCCATGATCCCCGAGCAAGGACAAAGGGGAGAAGATCGAAAAACTTGGGTTTGAAGGCGTCCAACGCGTTGCTCTCTTCTTCCTCCGCTACCGTAGTCTTCTTCTTATCCTTGCGCTTCTTCTTTGACTTCTGAAGGTAAAAAATAGATTAGAAACATAATAAATATTCTTACTGTCTCAAGAGTTTTCTCAAAATACGATCCCCACAGCATCAAGTAGTGCCCGACGGAGAAGACGATCGCCAGAACGACGATAGTTTCTGTGGAATTCAGCTTCCTGGCACGTCGGAAGTAGTAGATCGGCTGTCGCCAATCGGGAAGGCCAAATTCGAGCACATTGTCGTATTTCTCGCGACTTTCCTTGTTCTTCAAGATGTCGTAGATGCCGACCACTTTTCGAAACTGCTCGGCGGCGTCCGGGGCATCATTCCGGTCGGGGTGATACTCAAGGCTTAGACGCCGATAGGCCTTCTTGATCTGGCTGAGACTGGCGGTCTGAAACATTTGAATAGATTCGTCAGGATGCATAAGGAGAAGAACAGTAAAATCACACTTCCTCACATAGGAAAAGAAAGACAGGCTGACCTGCTCGACTCCGAAAAACTCGTAGAAGTTGGCATTGACCTCCTCGACCAAGTCGTAGAGGGCGAGGTCATCTAGCGAGAACGCTCCGGTCAGCTGCCAGAGACAGGCGAAGGCGAGGAGGGACGGGAGGACTTGGAGGATTCTCATCTGATCCCCATCCACGCGACTTCTGCAAAGACCGTCGCCGTGTCAAAGTGGAACAGATCTCAAGAACACGCAGCCGAGACGAGTTTTCCGGTCCTGGCACGACCGCATTGTGATGCAAAGGGAGGAGACTCGTCGTGCAATTCCGTCTTTCATGGTTTGGAGCTTCGCTTATTGACACTTCCCACACGCGTTGATCTGCTTTGCGCTCGAGTTTAAGCTCCACGATTTGTAGGACGCTTTCTGGCAGGATGCGCAATGGTGGTACGATAGGATTATCCGGTAACTGACGAAATTCTCGTATTTTTCTACTTCCAAATCAGCTGATTTTGTAGTGACTGAAGATTCACAGGAAATCGCATTGGAATTTTAGCATTTATGCCATAGATTGTAGAGGCTATGATGTTATTGTATTGCTTTACACCTGTTTTCCATTGTAAATCGTTTCGGGTGTTTTGATGGAGAAAGAAGTTTATAAGCGTGGTTAAAAAGAGATAATTCTTAAGCTTATTTGCCTTAGATCTCTGCTTAGATGCGAAACGCGAATAGAGACGGATGCACGCTTTCCTGTTTCTCCCGTGAATCTTACCCGAAACCCATGCTTATATAGTCGTCGCAAAAACGTTCTTCCTCAGGGATCGTGTAGGGAACCCAAAAATAGTAAACTTCTGACACGCTTCCTTTGAACAAATTAATGAGGGTTGCAGAATTAGCTAAAATAAGCTGGATTCAGGGAATTTCATGCAGAATCCAACATGAGGATTGTAGAAAACTCCTTTTCGGACAGAATGCGGCAAAGATTACACAGAATAGTGCGATAATGTCCGAGATCATAGGCTTGAGAATTCC
>JADLIF010000988.1:0-21614 GCA_016648015.1 Steinernema khuongi | reverse complement strand
GCCTGCCTACAGTGTTCCCCCCCCCCCCCCAAATGCCCCACTGTTTCCTTGGAATAGTGCAACTTTGCACCCGCTCTCACTAGTTATCTTCAACATTATGCTCTTATCGATGACATACTTGGATACTTGTAGGCAAATAGAACCCGTTGGTATTCTCCTTAGTTATTTCCAGGTGCGCCGAATGATTTGCGTTCTATGATTATACTGATAATCTCATCGCTACAAGTATACGCATCAGTCATTTCTTCGTACACTTGTTTCAAGATGTTTTCATGCAATGACTCAGGGACTTGGATGGCAACCCGTTCCACCACGCCTTTCCGCAGTTGGCACGCCAAGAAGCGGTTAAGCTGCGGGAGAGAGGCACACTGTGCAGCATCGGGACGCACGAAAATATGCACTGTTTTAAGGTTAGCTCTCTCGTAGAGACTGAAATACTCGTCGAACTGTGTGGGTTCGCGTCGACTTTTAGAGAACTTGAACTCCGCTTGTTGTGCGAACTTTACGGCAAACTTGACGATTCTCCGAATCTCCTGCTGGCTGGACTGCTTCCAAGAAGCAGGAATGGGTGTATTTCCGGTATCTGCCAGGGCAAAGACGGTGAAGCGAAGGTATTTTTGCGGAATTCTTAACAGCTCGTCGAAGGAGAGAAAATCATTTTCGTTGCTCATATCATAACAGTAATTAGCCGTACATCTAATATAGTAGAACAAGCGACCGTGGACAAACATGATTGTAAGATAAAATTCTTGCCTATTATCGCAGTGGTCCCGCAGAGCAGCGTTCCATGCCTTGGAGAAGCTGGGAAAACTTTTTATTCGTAGGTCGGTCAACGTAGAAATGACGGCGTCACAGAAAGCGTATGGCACCGTGTCCATAGTCGCAAAAGCAAGAACTGAATGACGATCGCTGAAGTTCGTTAAAGTCACACGTTTATAGAGTTCTCACCTTACGTGATAGCTAATCAACACGGTGAGACCCGCAACGGGTTACTGTGAAACGTGTTTACATAAATAAATACACCCTTTCTTAGATATCAAATAACACAAAGCAAAGATATGTATCTATGTCCACAGGCGCATCTTCGGAATCACCTGCGCTTTATGAACACACCAAATTCGTTGATACTCCGCTTATACTTGTGCTTGTCCTCCTTTTTAAGCAGTTTCAGGATCTCCTTCCGCGGTGGCCTGCCCACGTAGATGTCCAGCTTGAACCATTGGTCCCGCTTCAGCATGCTCTCCACGAAACGGAAGTGCTCCTGGTACACGGGGTAGCACGTGACTTCTATCGTCTCAGCGTTGAAATCCACGTAGAGGTTCAAATGGTCGTCCAGCGCTGTGGGCGCTTTCACAAGCTTCAAGTAGCGGAACTCCATTCTTTTTGAGAAGGACTTCGCCAGCTGGACCACTCTAAGGATCTCTTCTTTGGTGGCCGGAAGGAGAACCACATGCCGGAGCGAATCGGTCACTTCAAGGTATGTGATCTCCAGATACTTGGCACGCATCTTCAGGACCTCCTCCAGCGAGAGACGTTGGAATGCACAGGTGAACGCGGGTGTGATACTGTAGGACCAAGCGCCGTCTTTCAGAAGGATTATCATTGAGAACGTTCTTCTATTGGAGAGGTGGTCTTCTAGGGCTACTCCCCACACTCCGGAGAGGCTGGTCCTCGGCAGTTTCTTTACAGTCGACGCGACGGCATCGCAGAAGGCGTAAGGCACCCTGTCCTTAGTCGCTCTGGCTTCATACCTTCAATTATATACTTCGAGGAACTAGCCAATTAAAACCTTAGAATGACAAATATCTTGCTTTTGTGTCAAATACCCCTCAAATATCCCTTGCAAAATCTGGGCTGTAATGGTTGTTGCAAATTAAATTTTACGTTGAGCTAATCCAATCCAAAATCCCCTTCAGAAACTGGTGAACTTGGACGCGAAGGATACTAAATGATATTGCTACTAAACCAGCCCAAAAAATACGCCGAAAAGTTTCTCCGGCTCACAAACAGCGCTGGACTATACAATTATTGAAGTGACAGGTAAGCTTTTATACATCTCGTGAGTTAACAACGACAACAATATGAACAGTTAGTGGTGGAAGAGGCGAAGGCCGGTGTGGATGAGGGCGATGCCGTGCTGATCGCAGGCGGCGACGATGTCCTCGTCGCGGGCGGAGCCGCCGGGACTGGCGACGTACTTGACGCCGAACTGCTTGGCGCAGTCGATGTTGTCGCGGAAGGGGAAGAAGGCGTCCGAGCTGACGACGACGTCCTGCAGCTGCTGGAGCCACTGGCGGCGCTCCTCCTCTGTGAAGGGCTCCACGGGCGCGGTGAAGTTCTCGTTCCAGGCGGCCACGGAGATCTCGCGGCCGAGCACTCCGCTGACAAGGACGTCGATGGCGTTGGAGCGCTCCGCGCGCTTAACGGTCGGCTTCCAGGGGAGGGAGAGGACGCGGGGGTGCTGGCGCATCCACCAGTTGGCCGCCTTCTCGCCGGCGAGGCGCGTGCAGTGGATCCTGGACTGCTGGCCGGCGCCCATGCCGATGACCTGGCCGCGGTGCGCGTAGCACACCGAGTTCGACTGCGTGTACTTCACGGCGATGGAGGCGACCACGAGGTCGTCCAGCGCGGCTTGGGGCACCTCCTTCTGCGCGGAGACGACGTTGGCGAAGGAGGCCGCGGAGATGACGGCGTCGTTGCGCTTCTGACGGAGGGAGAGTCCGTAGACGGTGCGAGTTTCAAAGTCGGAGGGCTCGTAAGAAGGGTCCATCTGAAAAGAACGATCATTAGGACATATTCCCCTGGCCCACAACCCCAAAGAAGGCTTGTTATCTCTACCCAGAAATGCCCCAGTCGTTACCTGGAGGACAGCGTAGCCGCCATTCTTCTTCTTCTTGAGGACCTCCAGCGCCTCCTTGGTGTATCCGGGCGCGATGACTCCGTCGGACACTTCACGGCTGACTATCTTGGCGGTGAGCTCGTCGCAGACGTCGGAGAGCGCCAAGAAGTCTCCGAAGGAAGACATCCGGTCGGCGCCTCTCGCGCGCGCGTAAGCCGCCGCGAGCGAAGGAGCCTCCTTGTTGATCGGGAGATCGGCAACCATACAGCATTGGGCTTCGGCGTCGCTGAGGGGTTTGCCGACGGCGGCGCCCGCCGGGGAGACGTGCTTGAAGGAGGTGGCGGCAGGGAGTCCCGTGGCTTGCTTCAGCTCCTTGACCAGCTGCCAAGCGTTGAGAGCGTCGAGCACGTTGATGTAGCCGGGCGAGCCGTTGAGCACTCGCATCGGCATCTCGCAGCCCGAGGCGAAGAGCTCCGCCTTCTGCTTCTGGTGCGGGTTGATGCCGTAGCGGAGGGCGAGCGAGCGGGAGCCGTCCCCGCCGAAGAGCGAGCGCATGTAGCCACTGATGGACTCGTCGTAGTGGGCCGTGTGCTCGAAGGCCTTCAGCGCGAGCAGCTTGCGGTTCTCCGTGGACACTTCGCCGGATTTGAGCTGCAATGGGAAGGGTTAGGAAGGATAGAGCCTGGCATCTCACCTCAGAAGCGACCTTCTCGTAGTCCTTGGGGTCACAGACGATGGTGACGCGGGCGTGGTTCTTGGCGGCGGCGCGGAGGAGCGTCACTCCTCCGATGTCGATGTTCTCGACGGCGTCCTCGACCGTGCAGCCCTCCTTGGCGATGGTTTGCTCGAAGGGGTACAGGTTGCACACGACCACGGAGATGTAGTCGAAGCCGTTCTTCTCCATGTCCGCGACGTCCGAGGGGATCGTGCGCGCCAGGATGCCGCCGTGAACGGCGGGGTGCAGCGTCTTGACGCGTCCACCGAGCATCTCGGGGAACTTCGTGATGTCCGAGACGTCTCTGAAATGGAGCAGCTTTAGATAGAGGTTTGGATTAAGATTCTTCGAGTTTTGGACTTACAAGGAAACCCGGCTAACTGCCCCCTCAGATACGGGCGACATTTATCCTGTAAGCACCTAAATTCTACTGCATGCGAAAGGCGAGAAAATTATCGGCCCATGCCGGGTAGAAGTAGAGAACCGAGCGAACGATGACTGCCGGACGTCGAGAAGTCAGAAAAACGGAACATCGTTCTAGGAGCACTACTAATTGTACCACTATTTCCTCGATGTTTCGCGATGTTTGGTTCTCTACTTCTATCCAGTAGAATTTAGGTGCTTACAGACCAAGTGTCGCCGGGATCTGAGGGGGGTCCCCTTGTCACAATAGGCAACTTCAATTGCCCTTTTCATCCCCTTTGAGAGCACCAACTGTCCCTTAAGGAGAAGGATCACCCACCTGACATTGAGTCCATTCTCTCTGAGGAGCTTGGCGGTGCCTCCGGAGGCGATGAGGCCGAGGTTGGCGGCGGCGAGGGCGCGGGCGAACTCGACGACTCCGGTCTTGTCGGAGACGCTGATGATAGCTGAAAACGGGTTCCTGAAGACTGTCAGGGGCATGTGCACCTACCCAACTGCTGAGTGGAGGACATCGTGTGGGTCTGAATCCGACTGTGGACGGAAGCTGAAATGGAGGGCGGTAGGAAGGCGAAGGAAGCGCGAAGGCAAGTGCGAACGGACGCGACTGTGCACGCGCGTCCCAGGAATCGGCCTTTTAAGCGGCGAACGGAGAGTCGCGGCGCCAAGAGGGAGCTTGTCGTCGACACGGAGAGCGCGATCGCTGTTGTGCGCTATCTGTACGCGACGACCCTTGGGCCCTTATCGGTGGCGGCGGCGGCGGTGCATCTTGTTTTGCACTTTGGATCGATCGCCTGTTGCGAGTTTACACCCAAATGGACGAGTTCTCGATCGTGCGACGTCTGGAGCTTTGCAACACTGGCTGAGAAGGTGGGTGGATCTTGAGCACAATGGAGAGGATGGAAACGAGAAGAGGCGGTTTTGGAAGTGGTTAGGTTATCAGTTGTGCGAAACCCTAATAAAGGGGAACATTAAGGTCGATTTTCGCGCTCGAAGATCGCGAGTTTGGAGAGGGGTTGAAGTCCAGTTTGTAGCTTCAAATTCCCAAGTATCTGATATGCCTCCTCCCAGTTTGGCCAGCCCTTTGAAACTCTACAAAGGGATGTGTGACTAACGGCGGTAGAGAAGCTGAAACGCCCAAAAGTACATAAAAAGCGGAACAGGCCGGCTTTGAGAAATTTCGGAACTTCGGAACGGCACTATTCCCGAAATATGAACCGTGCCCGTTTCTCCATATCGCAACCACCTTTGAACTTTGATTCCTGTACAGCTCTGATGTGGTCGAAGAAGAAGCATGTTGAAGGAGTTTGAGAAGGGAGGTCCAAGTAGGGCTACCGTACTTATTTCTGATCTGTGACTCGACATGCAATCATTCTTTTGAGGTTTCCTTTCTCACATTGGGAATCTTCAACGGTCTTCGGTTTCCGACCCGGAAATCGATTTTCCAACCAGCCGATTGCAATAACACAACAAGTAGCCCGTTGGCCCGCGTCGATAAGAGCGTGATAAACACGCATTATCAATCGAAGGGAGCTTGAGAGTGCCAAGGATGTGAAGAAAGTAATGTGGGACTGTTCGCAGCTCAACGGAACACCGCGATTGTCGTCGTCGCTCACTCGTGGCTCTGCTGCGACTATGGACAAGGTCCCATACGCTTTCTGTGACGCCGTCTTTTCCACGCTGTACGACCTATGGAATGCAGTAAAATACTCTGGAGGATACGGACTTGTTGGACCATGGCTAGCTGCTGCGCTGGACCACTTCGAACATAGGCGTAGTTTTCATCTTTATGTGCGGCTGACCGACGATCTCCGAGGATCGACGATCTTTTACTGCATTGTTTGTGGTGACCAAAAGGAGTTTCTCTCCTTCGACGAGCTGTTAAGAATTCCGCAAAAGTACCTTCGATTCACGTTTTTTGCCCTGTCAGATTCCGGAAATACGCCCACTCCTCCTTCCTGGAAGCAGTCCAGTGAGCAGGAGATTCGGAGAATCGTCAAGTTTGCCGTAAAGTTCGCACAACAAGCGGAGTTCAAGTGCCTGAAACGTCGACGCGAACCCACAGAACTGGACGAATACTTCAGTCTCTACAAAGGTCTAAACCTTAAACTTGTGCACGTGGTCGTGATCCCCTTGACTCGATTCGCGCGTCCCTTGATTGCCCCTCTCCCCCAACTCGAAGCCTTCTTGACGTGCAAGCTACGAGAAGGCGCGGTGGAACGGTTTTTCATCGGATATTACTCCCTGAGTGGAAACATCTTAAAGCTAGTTTCTGAAGACATGGCTGATACTTATACCTATCGCGATGCTACTATCAGAGTAACCATAGACCGTAAATGATTCACAAGATCTTAAATACACCTTCTTTGAACCCTACACGATTTCGTTAATGCCCTTTGCGCAAAACTGATTGTTCTGAACAATAAAATAGTGGTTGGATTCTCACTTGTGCAAATGTGACACTGAAATAAGAAGTCAGAAAGTGGCGATTAGCCCTTATGACCGTGGTAGAAGCTAGCCTTAGCGAAGGACTGGAAACGTGGCCACGTCCTGATTGTACATGGTCTTCCAATAACTCTCTGAAACAATGCGATGAGAAGATGAGAGACCGTTCGCAACCCGCCCTTGTCATCTTCGTTCTATCATGTCTCTCATGGCTCACAAATCCAAGTTTAAAGTCGTGCGCGTTTAAAGTCGTTTAAAGCTCCTTCTTTTGTGCACGGTGATGAAGATGACGCAGAAGTATCACCGCTCGGCTATCACCAAGCCTCCGCCGACTTCCACTGCGTTAATTTCTTCACAGCAAGTCCGAGTGGAGTAACCGAGAAGCGGCGACATCTTTGGATCTACGATCAGTGCTCACCGACTACGACTTATCGAATACAGGTGAGATCTTTCCTTTCTCACTAGGCCTTTCCTATGAAGGCTGACGTTGCTCCGTGACCTCGACAACCATGAGTTGCTTTCTTTGCGTTCTCGCTTATCCAGTTTCTCTTTCTTCTGCTTCTTTTCTGCAAATCAGGCTGGGAACAAACACTAGGCCAAGTATGCAGGTATTCAGAGGTTCCCACTGGGTGCACGTGGGCTGAAGTGAGTCTTGCAACGGCGATCGATAATGTGCGCCTTCACAGCTCGACAAGATCATTGTGTGACTCTTAAAGCCGATCGTAAACACCACCGTTTCAGTTCTGAAGCCAGAGCGACTATGGACAGGGTGTCTTACGCCTTCTGCGATGCCGTCGCGTCGACTCTAAAGAAACTGCCGAGGCCCAGCCTCTCCGGAGTGTGGGGAGTCGCCTTAGAAGACCACCTCTCCAATAGAAGAACGTTCTCAATGATGATCCTTCTGAAGGAAGGCGCTTGGTCCTACAGTATCACACCCGCGTTCAGCTATTCATCCCACCGTCTCTCACTAGAGGAGGTCCTGAAGATGCGCGCCAAGTATCTGGAGATCACATACCTTGAAGTGACCGATTCGCTTCGGCATGTGCTTCTCCTCCCGGCCACCAAAGAAGAGATCCTTAGAGTGGTCCAGCTGGCGAAGCCCCTCTCAAAAGGAATGGAGTTCCGCTACTTGAAGCTTGTAAAAGCGCCCACTGCGCTGGACGACCATCTGAACCTCTACGTGGATTTCAACGCTGACACGATAGAAGTCACGTGCTACCCCCTGTACCAGGAGCACCTTCGTTTCGTGGAGAGCATGCTGAAGCGGGACCAATGGTTCAAGCTGGACATCTACGTGGGCAGGCCACCGCGGAAGGAGATCCTGAAACTGCTTAAAAAGGAGGACAAGCACAAGTATAAGAGGAGCATCAACGAATTTGGTGTGTTCATAAAGCGCAGGTGATTCCGAAGATGCGCCTGTGGACATCTCTTTGCTCTGTGCTATTTGATATCTAATAAACGGTTTATTTATTTGCGGTTTTCTCCGTTGTGGCTCTCACCGTGTTGATTAGCTATCACGTAAGGTGAGAACACCATCAACGTGTGACTTTAACGAACTCTAGTGATCGTCATTCAGTTCTTGCTTTTGCGATTATGGACACGGTGCCCTACGCTTTCTGTGACGCCGTCGTTTCTACGTTGACCGACCTACGAATAAAAAGTTTTCCCAGCTTCTCCAAGGCATGGAACGCTGCTGTGCTGGACCACTGCGATAATAGGCAACATTTTGTTCTTGTAATCAGCTTTCTCGACGGTCGCTTGTTCTACTATATTAGATGTACGGCTAATTACTGTTATGATATGAAGAACGAAGATGAGTTTCTCTCCTTCGACGAGTTGTTAAGAATTCCGCAAAAATACCTTCGCTTCACCTACTTTTCCCTGACAGATTCCGGAAATACACCCACTCCTCCTTCTTGGAAGCAGTCCAGTGAGCAGGAGATTCGGAGAATCGTCAAGTTTGCCGTGAAGTTTACACAAGCAGCGCATTTCAAGTGCTCTAAAAGTCGACGTGAACCAACAGAGCTGGACGAGTATTTCGGTCTCTACGATACAGCTAACCTCAAATCGGTGCACTTCTTCGTACGTCGCAGTGCTCAAGAACGCGATGTCCCTCTCCCCCAGCTTGACCGCTTCCTGACCAACAAGCTACGGGAGGGTGTGGTGGAACGGGTTATCATCCAAGTCCCTGAGTCATTGCGTGAAAACATCTTGAAACAAGTGTACGAAGAAATGACTGATGCTTATACTTGTAGCGATGAGATTATCAGTATAATCATACAGCGCAAATGATTCGGCGCACATGGAAATAACTAAGGAGAATACCAACGGGTTCTATTTGCCTACAAGTATCCAAGTATGTCATCGATAAGAGCATAATGTTGAAGATAAAGTAGTTTATGTTGATTAGCTATCACGTAAGGTGAGAACACCATCAACGTGTGACTTTAATGAACTCTAGTGATCGTCATTCAGTTCTTGTTTTTGCGATTATGGACACGGTGCCCTACGCTTTCTGTGACGCTGTTTGTTCCACGCTGGCCTACCCACGGATAAGAAGTTTTCCCATGTGCTTCTCCGAGGCATGGGATGCTGCTTTGCTGAACCATTACAATAATAGGCGAGATTTTCATCTCAAAATTAATTTGGTCGACGGTCGTTGGTTCTACTGCATTGAATGTAAGGCTCGTGGTGGGTGTAATTTTGGCGATGAAAAAGAATGTTGCTCCTTCGATGAGCTGTTGAGAATTCCGCAAAAGTACCTTCGATTCACGTTCTTTTACTTGACAGATTCCGGAAATACACCCATTCCTGCTTCTTGGAAACAGTCCAGTGAGCAGGAGACTCGGAGAATCGTCAAGTTTGCCGTGAAGTTCACACAAGGAGCGGAGTTGATCTGCTCAAAACATCGACGCGAACCGACAGAGCTCGACGAGTACTTCAGTCTCTACGATACAGCTAACCTCAAATCAGTGTACTTCTTCGTGCGTCCCAGTGCTCAAGAACGCGATGTCCCTCTCCCGCAGCTTGACCGCTTCTTCGCCTACAAGCTACGGGAAGGTGTGGTGAAAGAGATAAGCATCCAGCTCGATAAGTCACTGCGTGGGAACATCTTAAAACAAGCTTATGAAGAAATGACTGATGCTTATACTTGCTGTGATGAGATGCTCTGGATAATGATTCGGCATATCTAAAATGTACTGATTTCCGCGCTGCTGCGACACGAAGCGAAAATACCGACGGGTTCTAGTTGTCTACAAGTATCCTGATATGTCATCGATTTGTATTGTAACAGTGAAATAATGTTGAAGATAAAGTAGTTTACGGTACACAGTGCTAGATACGGCAATGACTAATGGAGTCACGCATCTTATTCATGTAAGGAACCACCATCCTCTGAAAAAATTTTCAAAAATACTTTTATGGCCTATTCGCGTACATAATAGATCGGTCTATCGTAATAATAGTTCATTTTAATTCTACGGTTGGTTTATGATCCATAAAGGTACATACAACGGACTACCAACACAGATTTCGCAAAATCAGCCTTTCAAGGGAGTGGGTGAAAATAAAGTTTTGCCCTCTCATTCCTAAGTTTTGTAGTCGACGGAAAAAGATTTTTAGCACATTTTGTAGCCAAGAACCTGCGCTATCACGCACGCTTCTTGAAATCCGCTCGGGAGGAAGCCAGGGAAGAAATAAAAAAAAATTCCGCTGGAAACCTATGCGAACTCGGTCAAGAATTTCCGCAAAAGAATCCAGGCATGCATCGACGCACAAGGATCTCATTTCGAAGCAAGCTTATAATATGTTGTTCTCCATGCTCTGTTCTATCAGGCTAATTGTTTCTTTTGTTGAATCTTATAAAAAATTCTATGTTTTCGCCTCAATTTTTATGCGTCCAAACTTTTGCCCCACCCTATAGTGGGTATAAAAAGTAGAATCTGCAGGCCTCTTGGGCCACATTGAGTCCGTGGCTGCTTCATCGCCAAGGTGCGAACACCATCGATGTGTGACTTTAATGAACTTCAGTCGTTCAGTCCTTGTTGCTGTGACTGTGGACATAATTCCTGCAATCATAATCTCTGTCGCAGTGTTGTGGACGCTCCCACCATGGACACGGTGCCATACGCTTTCTGTGACGCCGTCATTTCTACGTTGACCGACCTACGAATAAAAAGTTTTCCCGGCTTCTTCAAGGCATGGAACGCTGCTCTGCGGGACCACTGCGATAATAGGCAACATTTTGATCTTACAATCATGTTTGTCCACGGTCGCTTGTTCTACTACATTAGATGTACGGCCAATGACTGTTATGATATGAACAACGAAGATGAGTTTCTTTCCTTCGATGAGCTGTTGAGAATTCCTCGAAAGTACCTTCGTTTTACGTACTTTCACTTGACAGATTCCGGAAATACACCCACTCCTCCTTCTTGGAAACAGTCCAGTGAGCAGGAGACTCGGAGAATCGTCAAGTTTGCCGTAAAGTTCACACAAGGAGCGGACTTCAAGTTCTCTAAAAGTCGACGCGAACCCACACAGTTCGACGAGTATTTCAGTCTCTACGAGAGAGCTAACCTTAAAACAGTGCATATTTTCGTGCGTCCCGATGCTCCACAGTGTGCCGCTCTCCCGCAGCTTACTTAACCGCTTCTTGGCGTGTCAGTTACGGGAAGGCGTGGTGGAACGGGTTGCCATCCAAGTCCCTGAGTCACTGCGTGGAAACATCTTAAACCAGGTTTCTGAAGAAATGGCTGATACTTATACCTATCGTGATGGGATCGGTGTAATCATACAGCGTGAATGAGTCGGCTTTTGCCTAGTATCCTAAAATCAAATCGATTTGTATTGTAACTTTGATATTGGTGAAATAATGTTGAAGATAAAGTAGTTTATGCGTGCAGTTTGTTAAGAACCATTATACGGTACATGGCGTAGGATGCGACAATGATGCCACTCACTCCTATTTATCGGCAAATCGTGTCCGTCTTTTCCATAAGAGAAGATTCAAGTAAACTTGAACTTTGCTCGTCTCCCAATATGTTCCTCAGTTGCTCCCTAATCCAGGAGACAAGGTTAGCCACTTTAACGTCGACACCCGAAGTTCTCCCACGTTCCTTGCCTTAGCTGACAAGCGCATATAGCTCGTAGGGTTTGTTTTCTTCGCGTCCATCTTCGATTCCACCCGAATCACCGAATCGTGACTCATTCATGTAAGGAACCGCCATGTGCTGCGTGTAGAAAGTAGAATCTTCTTAGAAAGCTTTCATCGCCATGGCCAAGGTGCGAACACCACCGATGTGTGACTTTAATGAACTTCAATCCTTGTCGCTGCGACTGTGGACATCATCTCTGCAATCGTCGCTCTGTCGCAGTGTTATGGACGCTCCCACCATGGACAAGGTGCCTTACGCTTCCGTGACGCCGTCATTTCTACGTTGAGCAAGCTAGGAGGCAGGAGGTTTTTCCAAAGCATGGGCGCTGTTCTACTGGACCACCATTTTGTACCAGTTTGACCGGGCGCCACTATTTTCGCGTCGGGGCCAGAGAAATGCGATGCTAGAGTGGCGGTTAAAATGGCATTCGACTATATATAGTCAACTTTAGTGATCGTCGTTCAGTTCTTGTTTTTGCGACTATGGACACGGTGCCCTACGCTTTCTTCGACGCTATTCTTTCCACGCTGGCCTACCCACGGATAAGAAGTTTTCCCATGGGCTTCTCCAAAGCATGGGACGCTGCTGTGCTGGACCACTCTCATAATAAGCGAGATTTTCATCTCAAAATTAATTTGGTCGACGGTCGCTGGTTCTACTGCATTGAATGTAAGGCTCGTGGTGGGTGTAATTTTGACGATGAAAAAGAATGTTGCTCCTTCGATGAGCTGTTGAGAATTCCTCGAAAGTACCTTCGTTTTACGTACTTTCACTTGACAGATTCCGGAAATACACGCATTCCTCCTTCCTGGAAGCAGTCCAGTGAGCAGGAGATTCGGAGAATTGTCAAGTTTGCCGTAAAGTTCGCACAAGGAGCGGAGTTCAAGTGCTTTAAAAGTCGACGTGAAGCAACACTGCTGGACGAGTACTTCAGTCTCTACGATACAGCTAACCTCAAATCGGTGCACTTCTTCGTGCGTCGCAGTGCTCAAGAACGCGATGTCCCTCTCCCCCAGCTTGACCGCTTCCTGACCAACAAGCTACGGGAGGGCGTGGTGGAACGGGTTATCATTCAAGCCACTGAGTCATTGCGTGAAAACATCTTGAAACAAGTGTACGAAGAAATGACTGACGCGTATACTTGTCGCGATGAGATTATCAGTATAATCATAGAACGCAAATCATTCGGCGCACCTGGAAATAACTAAGGAGAATACCAACGGGTTCTATTTGCCTACAAGTATCCTAAAATGTTATCGATTTGTATTGTAACTTGGACTATGGCGAAATAATAACGCAAATAAAATGTGTGACTTTAATGAACTTCAATCGTTCAGTCCTTGTTGCTGCGACTGGAAGATTCTTGGCGTGCAAGCTGCGGGAAGGCGTGGTAGAACAGATAATCATGGTGTGCCGACACTACCGCAAAAAAAAGACCGTAATAAAAAGACCGAAAACCACTTCCGCGAATTGTAACTCTACTTTACTGCTTCGGCGAACCTCTTTCCGCTTAGGCTTTCTGCCATTCCTGATGCTCAGAAAGAGAAAGTTATCGCTGAACAAACTACTTGGAATGTGGAAGCCCAGTCGGTCTTTGTTCAGCGAACTTTGTTCCGTGATAACTTTCTCTGTGTAAGCTCGGTCGGTCCTACACTACATGTCCTATAGTATCACACCCGCGTTCAGCTATTCATCCCACCGTCTCTCACTAGAGGAGGTCCTGAAGATGCGCGCCAAGTATCTGGAGATCACATACCTTGAAGTGACCGATTCGCTTCGGCATGTGGTTCTCCTCCCGGCCACCAAAGAAGAGATCCTTAGAGTGGTCTTCCGTTTCGTGGGGAGCATGCTGAAGCGGGACCAATGGTTCAAGCTGGACATCTACGTGGGCAGGCCACCGCGGAAGGAGATCCTGAAACTGCTTAAAAAGGAGGACAAGCACAAGTATAAGCGGAGCATCAACGAATTTGGTGTGTTCATAAAGCGCAGGTGATTCCGAAGATGCGCCTGTGGACATCTCTTTACTTTGTGTTATTTGATATCTGATAAACGGTTTATTTATTTGCGGTTTACTCCGTTGTGGCTCTCACCGTGTTGATTAGCTATCACGTAAGGTGAGAACTCTATAAACGTGTGACTTTAACGAACTCTAGTGATCGTCATTCAGTTCCTGTTTTTGCGACTATGGACACGGTGCCATACGCTTTCTGTGACGCCGTCATTTCTACGTTGACCGACCTACGAATAAGAAGTTTTCCCGGCTTCTCCAAGGCATGGAACGCTGCTGTGCTGGACCACCGCGATAATAGGCAACATTTTGGTCTTATAATCAGCTTTCTCGACGGTCGCTTGTTCTACTATATTAGATGTACGGCTAATGACTGTTATAATATGAGCAACGAAAATGATTTTCTCTCCTTCGACGAGCTGTTAAGAATTCCGCAAAAATACCTTCGCTTCACCGTCTTTGCCCTATCAGATTCCGGAAATACACCCATTCCTGCTTCTTGGAAACAGTCCAGTGAGCAGGAGATTCGGAGAATCGTCAAGTTTGCCGTGAAGTTCACACAAGGAGCGGAGTTGATCTGCTGGAAACATCGACGCGAACCGACAGAGCTCGACGAGTACTTCAGTCTCTACGATACAGCTAACCTCAAATCGGTGCACTTCTTCGTGCGTCCCAGTGCTCAAGAACGCGATGTCCCTCTCCCCCAGCTTGACCGCTTCCTGACCAACAAGCTACGGGAGGGCGTGGTGGAACGGGTTATCATTCAAGCCACTGAGTCATTGCGTGAAAACATCTTGAAACAAGTGTACGAAGAAATGACTGACGCGTATGCTTGTCGCGATGAGATTATCAGTATAATCATAGAACGCAAATCATTCGGCGCACCTGGAAATAACTAAGGAGAATACCGACGGGTTCTATTTGCCTACAAGTATCCAAGTATGTCATCGATTTGTATTGTAACTTGGATTATGGTAAAGTCATGTTGAAGATAAAGTAGTTTTTGCGTGTAGTTTGTAAGAACCATTATACGGTATACACTGCGCGTCAAAACATTAGGTCACCCCCCTTCATTTCCTGTATGACCAATTTTCTGAGCGTTTTTGTGGCAAACGACTATTTCCACGTAAATTTTCAACATTCGGATGTTGGTCAAACTGGTGTCGGTGTCGGAAAGTTTTGACGCATAATCGAGTCAAGCACGTACTATTCACTCTCAGCTGGACGACCTCTACAAGGATGCAAGGATCACATCAATGTGGGTGATCCTTTCAAGGTCAAACAGCTTGAGTGATGCTTCCGACAAAGCCAGTCAGTTCTTGCAGAAGAAGATTTTAGAACTTGTGCTGTGGTCATTAAGCGTAATGATGTTTCCTTATGTAAACGGCAATGTTCCGAGCAATAAAGAAGTCCCCTTTGTCCTGAACCAGTGCTTCATTCCGTTTGACGAAATCTTATCTCTTGGGGCACAGAGTATGACACAAATTGATTTATGGCGGTCGAAATGTGCGCCTACAAGGTACACCTCCTACTTTGACCTAGCCGGGTCCGATGATCAAAGTGAACAACCCCGCAGTGCACTTCAAAACTCGCTTTCTCAGCGATTAAGTCACATCAAGCAAGCCAAACTTCAAGAAGGTCTCTGAGACATAAACCCATTCCGAGTTGTCATCTCTTAACCTCCACAATTGTGTCTCCCCTTCTTAATGAACTTCTCGCGGTTCCTTTAGCGTCGTTGGGCGGCCTTGAACTGCGTCTTCGGTTTTCTCGAAACGTCTCCAAACGGTGACAGCACAAAGAAAACAAACCACGATGACCGTCCCACGGAAACGAAACAAGGAGTCCTTGTTGGGAAATCGTTCTTGGGTTTAACGAGTTCATGATCTAACTAATAGTAAAATGGTTCTGAGGTTCCGACTGATCTAACTGACTGATATAAAATGATCTAAGTGTTCGGCGCGCTGTCCTTTTGTCGTGTTGTCTCCGCCCTGATGAAAACCGCTCTTAAAGATGAGTTTACGAGATCAAAAGGGATATGGAGGTATGGCAGATCCAGGCCAAGGGATCTACGCTTTTCTTGAGGTAGCGCTAGCGTCTCCAGTCTCGGCCTTCGCGGGCTCTACACTAATCCGGTCTTCCAAGAATTAGAGCGAAGCCAAAGTTTCAGCGTTTTGCACGCCGTCCTTCCGATTTAGGAGCAGCCTTCTTTCTCCGTGGACGACAGTTCCATCTCTGCTTTGCAATATAAAGTTTTGACAAAGTTTCATATCGTTTCTGAGCCTTCTCGCCATCAGAGCTGTGTCCCGACCCGAAACCTCGGGATTCCCGACCCGAAATCAGGATCGGGACACAGCTCTGCTCGCCACTATCGCAGCCACTTACATACGCAGAGTTTATTCTGAGGAGGCGACCCTGTAATGCCCACAGGTGTCGTGTAGGAGCTGTGTCCTGATGAAAACCGCTCTGAAAGATGACTTTATGAGATCGAAAGGGATATGAAGGTTGGGTAGATCCAAGCCAAGGGGTCCATGCTTTTCTTGAGAGGGCGCTCTCTGCCTTCACAATGTCGGTCTTGGGCAGCTCCCATTGGCCCAGATCTTTGGATTGGGCGGTTCTCTGGGACGATGAGCGACGACTCCTGATTTCCCCGTTGAAGTGTACCCAAACGTTACACAAGAAGCGCGTAGTGCGCCATTACATCTTCTGTTATTCACACTTCCAGCCGACCGGCTTCCTTCCTACTTCCAGTGGCTGCAGAGGACGTGAAGAAGACATTGCTCGGCTCTCAATTCTGCACACTAGCTTCTTGAAGCAGATGGGCATCCGACGAGTGGGACTCCACTTAACACTGCGAAGGAGCTTCTCCCCTTCCCAAGAGAAACAGAGGTGCTGAAGCCTGTAGAGTGTAGTGAAAAGTGTAAATGGTAGAACTTCAAGCTCCCACTGGGATAGGGCTCCCAGCTCCAACGTTTGGGCGTGTGATCCACGTTCACCCAGTGAGAGCTTGGATCTCTACCGTTGATCACTGGAGAACAGGTTGCCCTACGAACTCCGTGGACTACAAAGGAATCCATGCACAGAACTTTCGATTTCATTAAGGCTTCTTTTCTTCTCTCTCTTCAACATCTCACCCGAGCAGCGCTCCTCTCCCAATTACCCCTATCCCCCACGCACCTTCTCCCAAAACCGGTTTCCCGTCCCGGTCTTAGCCAAATTCCTACATGGCTGCCTGTCCCGCCACACCCTCATGGGACGTAGATCCCTCTCTCCCCACAATAGCCGTTGGGAAAACAACATTCCTATACCATTCCAGTGGATGAGCATGTTTTCGACCTCCTAACACTCCCTCGGCCGTAGTTTGTGCCTCCGGCGTCGCAAAGGGGCGGAGACGTGGCTCCTCCCAAGACGTCACTCCAAAGGTCATTTCGCGCTTCCGTTACAGATTCGCGCGCAGACGCCGCGCTCCCCTCGTCATCTAGGAGCCAATTTCCAATTCTTGTCTTCTTATGCCATCTTCTTGCGCCGACCTCATTTCCGGACGCAATTCTCCTTCATATGTGTGTTTTGAAGAGCTGTGACCTCGTGGACTCCAGATGGTTTTTGTGCTCAAGGAGGTGTTGTGCTGTCTTATTTATCTTCGGAGCTATCTCAGGTGGGCACTTGGGACGTCTTGCCCTCGTTCGCTAGTGTTTCCTACCGAAAAGGTTTTCCACCAGGATGACCGGGCCGTTCTAGTTGATACTCGTCCAATTTTAAGATAGGACTGGCAGAAACTGATATTTTTACACCCTGTCTTGTCCCCGACATGAGTCCTTCCAGCGATCACTAAGGTCCCGATTTAGGACAGGTCGAAAGGTTCCCCAAAAGGAGCAAGAAATTTTCGATCCCAAATCTTCTTCGATCACAGATCAAACAGTTCCAAGGTACAGTTTCCTGGATAACATCAGTTAACTTCCGTCATCTAAAGCAAGTTCTACAGAGAAGCTTTCTGCAGCACCCTGGAGTCGTTTAACTGCTGGTCTCCGATGCTTCTCGAAACTAAACGTTTGCAATTTGTTGCATCTGGCGTGGAATGTTAAGGGGTGCGCGAAGCAGGTTCTTGAGTAACTTCTAGCGAAGTCCATTAACCAAAAGGCTGTACTATACCCTGCACTATGAGGTTTTCAGCTAAAGAAAAGCGTCTTAAGGAAGATCAAAATCTTAAGAAAATTTTTAGCCAAAAAATCGACTGTCTTTTGGAATGAAACGTCTTCAAAGGTGACCACGACCAGAGTATCCTAGACACACGAATCTGGTCAGTTTTCATGGCTAAATCGGGCTAGCGGACCAGTGGACGTGGTCACGGTCACCCTTTTCCTTATTACTTCCTCGTGCGAAATGCAACATTCCGCGCGAGGGCGAGAAAGCCCCCATGACCAGTCCTATCTCGAAAAAGCGCGCGATCCAATTTGTCACTGTCGTCTCGCGAAAGATAGGGAAAAAGCTGAACAATCAGCGGACCTGTTGCGTGTATTGTTATAGGAGGGGAGCCTTGTGACCCCAAGAACATGCAGAAGAGAAGGAGGAATGGAAGGAACCGGGTTATCCAGGGACAACGTGATTAGGACGGCGACCTTAGCAAGTCCAAGATGTTCGATCTCTTTCCACTAGAATGCAAAGCTGTTCTCTTAAGATCTGGCGCTATTTCGGGTGTTCTTGTTGTTCACATTCTTCTTGGATAACATCCGTTAACCTCTGTGATCCGTCACCCAAACAAGTTATGCAGAGAAGCTCTCTGCAGCACCCTGGAGTCCTTTAAACGCACAACAACAATAGCCCCTTTAAATACGCATATTTGTTTTTTGCCCCGACGCACTCACCCGAAACCGGTCTCCGGCTCAGCGGCGATCCTCACGGATTAGGAGTGTTTTCCTCAGCGCTTGTGTTCTAAACTCGTTCCGTGAACTCGCCGCCCCCGACGAACGGGTTCCGCGCCATTTCTTCACCGAGTGTCATTGCAGAGGCCTGCGAGCGAGATGGATCGAGCGACAAAGAAAGGTTCGTCGGGCGGAAGTCCGCTGATCTTTCGGTCTTTCAGTGCTGGTCACCGGCGCCTCCGGATACGTGGCTCTCCACTGTGTGCAGCAGCTTCTGGAGCAAGGATACGCGGTGAGGGGGACCGTGAGGAGTCTGCAGAACCAGAAGAAGGTGGGTTGAAGAACTTGGGAACGTCGAGCTAGAGTCGTCATCAGGGACTTGCTTTATTGACGCCTCCTATGGATAATTTTTATTATTTTTTGAATTAGATAAAGTATCTTTGCAGGTCCACAGTCTCAAGCACATTTTTTTATTAAAAAGGGTTGATCTCTATCCCAATTAACGGCAAATTGATTGATTGAACCCTATAAATGACACTGGCGATCTACGCTTTCCTTGTGCACTTGGACTGATCTGTAGTTTGAAATCATACGCTTAATAAACAATAAATTTGTAGTAGATTAAGAATGCACAGATCTCGTTTTTCAATAGACCCTTAGTCGCCTTTCAAGCAGCATAGAAAGCATTCACCCTTCACACCTCATAGGGAGCTCATAATAATGTGCTTTCTGGCCTGGCTTCGAGGCCCACATGAATCCACATGGACCCTTCTTTACCCAGGATCCACCCATTCTTACCATAAAAATGGATAGAATTAGATCATATACTTGGTGCATCGCCAACAGTTCTTGATCGGCGAGTGCGTTTAACTCATTGTGACGCCACAATTCGAGCTCTCCTTCGGAATCCGGTTTTTGTGGCGTCAATGAAGACTAATTGCACGGAAAAACAATTGATTTCTTGTGCAGAGGGAGTGCAATTGTGGACCTGTCTTCAGCATTAAGCTTTTCCTCCTTTTCTGACCTCTTGTGTGCTTACCTAAGATCTTGCTTAGAGGAGCATTGGATTACTTAAGAGTGGTTGAAGGCTGAAATTCTCAAGATGTGACCCTAGATTTTACACCTAAATCGATTAAATAGGACCGTTTGTACTCTGTGCAGGATTAAAATGACGCAAATACATTCTATAGAGTTGGCAGAAAACAGGGTCACTAAACGTCATTTATAGCCTAATTTGTAATGTGCACCTACCGTTTATAACCTCCTGAGACGCGCTCCGCTCCTGACAAATCACAAGTAACCACGAGACACAGGCATTCCCACAACGTCCTGTAAAACCTGTTCGTCAAAAGAGGTTCATCAACCGAGGGATCACGCCACCTACACTCTCTTCTTGATGACGTCTTCCTTCGTTTCAGGTCGTTCCGCTGCGTTTGTTGAAAGGCGCGTCCGAACGCTTGGAACTGGTCGAGGCGGACCTGGAACGACCCGACGATTGGCCAGGGTGAGTAGCCGGAATGGGAGCCTAGAGTCTTGGTGTTTTTACTGGTCAGAGCTACAGTATGTAGCGTACCAGGAGTACAGAGGTTTAAAGAGGTTCAGTGTCTGAGATTGCGAGGTATTGACCAACTCTAGTCCTATGTAGGGATTCCATTAGGCCGCTTGTTTTGCTGGCCTGACTCCTCCCTGGCCGTGACTTTAGATTTCCTGTTAATATCTCTGGTTCTATGCCACCATAGGAGCCCAGAAGGAACATAAGGACCGTTTCGAGCCATATAGGACTCTTGTCTTCAGAGCCATCTCGGGATGCACCTTCATCCTCCATGTCGCCTCCCCATGGCCGATCGTCGCCGACGAACACACGATTACGGTAGCCGTGGAGGGAACAATGAACGTCCTCCGAGCGGCGGCGAAGTTCCCCGAGGTCAAGAAGATTGTTATGACAAGCAGTTGTGCCGCCGTGAATGGTAAAAGTCGTCCTCTGGGAGAGACTGAGGGTCTCTTTTAGACGGTCACAAGAACGATGAGTGCGTCTTCGACGAGACCTGCTGGACGGACCTGGAGAACAAGCACGTGGAGAACTACGCGCGGTCCAAGACGATCGCCGAGAGGAGCGCCTGGAACTTCTGGAATTCTCTGAAAGGTGGGCGATATGGCGAGACTGGGTCTTGAAGGGATAAGTTCAGAGGAGGACCGTTTTGAACTGACCGTCATCAACCCGACCTTCATCACTGGACCGGTGCTTTCGGACCAGGAACACGGTAGCGCTACGGTGATCGGACGCATGATGGACATAGGCACTTACCTGGCCTCGCCTAAGATCTGTCTCGGCCTTGTCGACGTCCGCGACGTGGCCAGGGCTCACGTCCGCTCCCTGGAGAAACCCCGCACCAACGGACAACGCGTGCTCGTCTCCCACACACGCCCTGTGTGGTTCGGCGACATGGCCAAGTGGCTCCACGAGGAGTTCTCCACGCAGGGCTACCGTATCTCTACGTTCGTCACGCCCACGTGGCTCCTCAGGGTCTACGCGAAGCTGAACATCGACCAGCAGGCGAAGTCGGTGGTGCATCGTGTAGGGCCCGAGCTCCGCTTCAACAACCAGAAGGTGCGTCTCCTCTGGCACAAGCTCTAGCTTCTTGATCTGCTTTCAGTCCGTCGACCTTCTGGACATGACCTACGTGGACCCGAAGGACTCGGTGATCGACATGATGCACTCAATGATCGCACACCGAATGGTGAAAAGGCCACTGCGGTGGTGCCGGAGCTCCGCCAAGGAGGAGCCGAAACTGTCAGAAGAGAAGCAGACCCCACACGTAGCTGCTTGAAGCGCCGATATACATATCCTACCTCGAATGAGTCCGTAAAATCTGTCCATGACAGATTGAATCCGTATGCACTTGTGCACGTTTAATCCATCGTATAATGGAATGGAGATATAAACCCAGGTCCCAATGTGTCGGGAACGGCTTCACAGAATGTGGATTATAAAGTGGGTAAGGGACTTGAAAGGATCTTAGGATCTAAGAGGTCCGTTTGGAGCAGAGTCGGCCGAGATCAAAGCCAGGAATACCTGAACAAGGAGGCAGATATCAACGTGTCGAGAATTGACATGTGTTTCGTAATCCAGAAGCTCGAAAAGTCCTTTCATCGTGTGAAATTGCGATTTCAC
>JADLIF010000987.1:0-15714 GCA_016648015.1 Steinernema khuongi | reverse complement strand
GTGGCGCCTGTGTTTTTATATCCCAGGAATTGTATATTATATCGAGATTAAACGTGTTTTTGGTCTCGATCGTTGTTATTGCAACGATGGATCCCTCTGCTAATTAGGTAGATCAGTATCAGTTGGGGCAGAACAACAAGGGGAAAACGCGGAACAGGTGTAGTGCCTATAGGGTGCATATTTTGGAGAGAAATTTTTCTTTTTGGATTCTCAAAGCAGGACCGAGGAAACAAGCGATGCCATCGGACCAATGGTAGTAAGCGATGCAATGAGCATTGTTTTTTAATTTATGGTCTTTGATTAATAGTATGCATCACCTCATCCCAATCTTCAGCAATCTGAGTTATTCCCCATCATTATGTTTGATGCGACCATCCTAGAGAACACTCGTTTTCCGAACTCTGTTACTCGGTACGACTTCCTTCACTTCATCAAAGAAGAATCCTTTTATGAGCTGGACATCCACATAGAAGATGTTGAACGGATGCGCAACACCGACGGCATATATTCAGCGGTTATCTTCCATATGCTCCACCACAATATACCGGAGGCTGTAGTGGTGCATCCAATGTGCTTTGAAGAATGGCTCCTGGACTCAGAACTTTACCTGACCAGGTATAATCCGGAATGTTCCCTTGAATGGGTCCTACTTCCGGTCGGAATATACCAGCAGGAAGGGCCACATATGACATTGGCTGTGGCAAACATGAAAACGGGAGTGGTAGATTACTACGACTCCGAACGTCACCATTACGGAGAGGAGAAGCTAGCACAAAAGATGGAGTCCAAGCTCCTGCAGGCAGCAATGACTTTTCGGGATATCCTCCCGCTGGACTTCAAGCCGACATGGACCCAACCAACGCTGCGTTATGTCGACCCGGACACCTACGCAGGACAATACGACGACCACAACTGTGGCGTCTACAGCTGCATCTACGCAGAGAGGATAGTGAAAGGCGGCGACCTCAGAAGTATCACCTTCGAAGACATCGAAAACTGGAGAGTACATGCCGCCAAGGTGCTTGAATTTGAGATTTGAAAATAAATTTGTTGCACTTTCTCTTTGTCTTTCATCTATCCTTCCTGTTCTCCACTAGTTTCCACAGGGTCAGCTACTTTATAAAAGAGATACTACACTGTGTAACACGGTTTTATCCGTATGTAACGATGGTACGCTTCACGGCTTATTTTTGCTAAATTCGTAAGTTCCCTCTAGAGCCTTCTGGAAGTCGGCGTCATTGTAGAATCTAGCAGCTCCCGGGAAGAGGGTGAAGTACGCATTGCGGTCAGTGTCGGAAAGGCCCTGGAGTCCTTTTGCATACAATTGGATTTCAGAGGGCTGTGGATTTCCAGAAGCATGTATCTTCTCCCCCTGAAAATCAAGTCATTTCTTCGCTATCCCAACGCTTTACCAGAGCATAGAGGTCCTGAAAGGGCTTGGAAAGCTTAGCCACCGCCTCTTCAAGCGCCTTCCTTGCGTTCTCAAAGTTGGTAGCATCGCCCTGCGACTCTCCCTTCAGCATGGATAAGAAGTCTTCTTCCGTGAAAGGTCTCCCGTTCATATGCGCTTCTTTAGCTGCTTCTTTGATTTTTGCGAGTGCTTGCTTGCCAGCTTCGCTGAACTGAAAACCCTCTTATTTCCACGACTTACGGTTGATTAAAAGCTCACTGTATCGACCGCCTGCTGGATGAGGGGCGGGAAGTGATTTCCTGCCTGCTCCGCACCAGCTTCAACTGCAGCACTGGGGCCCACTTCAACACCATAGGCAGCGGAGGCCACAGTCATGAAGACTATGAAGGACCTCATGTTTGAGTATGGCACTGGTGGTGAGACTCCTCTTTATAAGGTATTGTAACACATTATTTTGGGATTAAAGATGTTTTCGCATGTGTCGGCAGGGATTTATAGTTACTGGAAGGGTAGATTACTTGTCGCGACAAAATCTGTTTTGATCCGTGGAAGATGAACTAACACGAGCGATCTATGTTTTAAGTTAGGCGACGAAAAGAGCGATATATCTAATGTGCCAATCCGCAACGTTCTCAGAGGACCCTTGTTCGACACAGCTTTCTATCATTCCGAGTTCGCCAAAATGATCTATAGTGTCTCATCTATTGGCCTCTCGAGCTGGCGAACCGTTGAACCGACAAAGCAGGTAACCGTCTCGAGCTGGCGCCTACTTTCCATTTTCCTCTATATTTTGTTCACTTATTCATCACACAAATCGTCCTCCCTTGTTGCTTGTCATGCATTTGACAAACGCCGCTCTCGCCACGCCAGAGAAGACATCGAACTATGAACTTCTTTTTTCGTCCTATCTCCTGGTGCTTTCCAACTTCGTCGTCTCTCTCTCTTGCAGTTTGCGCAGTGAAAGGTGTCTCATATTAAGCAACCGCACAAATGCTCTACGCGACAAGCATTTCCACGTTTTGGGAAAGCTCCCTAAAACGTGGTACAAAACAATTGGGTGACTCTATTTACGTCCCTGAATTGAGTCTTCCTATAAATTGAGTGCACGTCACTGTTCACGGCACACTTTATGTATATGGCATACTACCATGTTCATGTATCTGTTCATGTACGCACTGTAAAATCAAGAGCTTTTGCTTAAACACAGTATTGGCGAAAAAGAGTGGA
The DNA here is from genome assembly GCA_016648015.1 of Steinernema khuongi. Taxonomy (NCBI): domain Eukaryota; kingdom Metazoa; phylum Nematoda; class Chromadorea; order Rhabditida; family Steinernematidae; genus Steinernema; species Steinernema khuongi. The sequence continues at coordinate 13,076 of JADLIF010000987.1, read as the reverse complement.
GAACGAGCGACAAATGAGAATAAAAAATTGGTGATCTTATAAGTGAAAAGCTACTGGTAGATTACTGGTGGAAACATATCAGCTCTTGACCCCGGTTCACACATTAATACAAGTCGCAATATATCATTTATTTCAACATTGCCTCCAGATCATGAAACCTGGCGTTCTTGACGTTATCCCACTTCACTGCCTGACCGCGAGCATCCTCTGGCATATTTCGGTGTGCGCGGCAGCGGGGATGACCTTGGCGAGCTCAGCGCGATCGTCAGGGGACAAAGCCAGGAGAGTCTTGCAGGCGTTGAGCACTTCCGCGCGATCGGGCTTGGCCTGGCCATTTTCAAACGCTTCCTTCTGCTGAAAAAGGTCGGCGATTTCCGAGGAAGTGCAATGCACGAACTCACCTGCTTCATGAACTGCTTAACAGGCTCAGGCAGTTTATCAATAGCAGCATCCAGTTCCTTGAGGGCGTTCTCAAGAATGGCGGCGTCAGGAGCGAACTGCTGCTTGAGCTGCTCTGCGATCTCTTTCAGTGTGATGCGTTTCTTTGCAGCAACGGCTTCCTGGGTGATATTCTTCACCGCTGCTTTGCCGGCCTCTGAGAACTAAAGAGTACGGTTTGTTGAAGAAATTAATAAACAGTGCGAACCTGCTCGAAGGCCTTTCGAAGGATTGGAAGCGCAAAATCACCGCCGGGAGGTCCATGCGGAGGTCCTCCTTGAGGAGCACCAGGTGCACCTGGAGCGGCAGGGACACCACCAGGAGGAGGCGGATTTTGGGCGGAGACGATAACGGCGGAGAGAAGAGCAGCGGTAGCGACCAGGACCTTCATGATGCTTTCAGTACATTTCAAATGACAGCTTTTGTAGTGGTAGAAGACAATTATTTCGGGATTACAATAGGTGTTCTCCAGCACCCACAAATAACCAGTAGGATCTGCTCAAAGTTCTGTGGTAGTGAGATTACGTCTGATGGAAGACCAACACCACTAATGAGTCACTCAATGCCGGTGAATATTTTCGGTCCCGATTTTCGCGTGGGCAGTTTCCTATTCAGCGCAGTCCTGGAGGGAAGCGATACAACGTCACTTCTTGTACAGATGTACAAGAAGTGACGTTGGCACAATCAGTGGCACAATCAAGAAGTGTGTCGATAAAACGATGACACCAGGACTAAAATTTACGTACATTCAAAATTGCTGAACAGAGTTGCACCCATCCCCAAAACGTTATCTGTGCCTCTTTGAGCTACTTAATGTCATTAGACGACATCCACTGGTAAATGTGCCCTTTTGCAAGAAACTTCTCTGCACTTTACGGAGACAACCGTTTACAAAAACACCATAACGTGTTCCCCCAGAGAACCAGATAGAAAACAGAGATAAGATCGAAGACCGTCAATTATTTGGGCACAGAAATCAAGTTTTGTGCAAAGGCACTTTAAGTTCGAACTGCACATTGTGCTCCTTGACGAACTGCTTGACCTCCTCGACATTCTTCCCCTCAATGCCCTGCAACAACGTCTTCACGTCCTTGTCCTCGAAGATCTTGTCGACGATGGGAAACTCCTTGTACACTTCCAAGACCTCGGCTCTGGTCAACTTCTGCTTCGCTCCGTCGTACACCTGCTTCAAGAACATCAACTGGCTGATGTGGTCCTTCCCACTCTGCGCTCCCTTCCAAGCGCGCTCGTAGGTCTGTAAAGATGGGTGAAAGGAAAGAGAAATAAGCATGCCTCTTTGATGAAGTTCCTCGGTTTCTCGGAGAGCCTGTTGATGTGAGCCAGCATGCCATTTCTCAGGTCGAGCACCTTGTGATAGAGCGACTCACTCTTCGGTTTGATTAGCTCGAAAACATCTAGATCCGTCAGTGAGTCGTTGGCTGCTCTGGCGGCGACCAAAACCGGCAACATCTCCTTTATTAGCTTCTTGTCTTCCGGTGTAATCTACAACAAGAGTAAGCCTGAAAATTCCTTATAACTAGGCTCAAACCTCTTTAAGGAAGTTCTTCATTTCGGTGGGAAGGAATTCTAAAGACAAGAGATGTGAGTTTGGCAGGAGCAACATAAGTCACCGTAGAATGGGTTGCTGGGAGTAGGTGGAGGGTCATCTTCACCGCAGACGTACACAAAGCCCAAAATAAGGAGCAGGACAACATTCACACTCATACTTGAGCACACTCGCGATTGAGAGCTGGACAGGTGTATTTATAGGCCTTACTGGGCGCCTTGTGGAACCTCGGGTGGAGTGAAAAATAACAATAACAAGGTACAAGATTGCCATCGCAAAGATGAAAATGATAAAGTTTGCCTTTTGATTCTTATGGACTAGGTGAAGCTCTGGATGACCCGCTTCTAAGCCCTATTCAGATAAATAGATTCATAGATCTCCCCAAGGCTTACCATTTGAAACGGTTCATTCCGCAGAACCCCATGTGCCTCCGTTCTCTCGACGAAACAGTTCTCTGACTTCTCTCCTTGATCTTCGCCGCAGTCTTCGGTGAACTAATTTTTGAAGTTCTTATACTCTGTCCACTTAAGGATATCGTTACGATTTCCGGATGAGTGGTAGGACCCTTGTGGTCAAGATTTTTTGGAAAGTCTTTCGGGGTGGCAGTTCTTAGGATGATAATACGTCTAAAGCGACAAGGTGGTCGTTCTGGATTTCGAAGATAATATGGGAAAAATAAATGCAGCCCCCAAGTATCGAACCTGAGAGCTTCCACGCGACGGCTAGGTGCCTCCGCTCTTATCGCTCGCTACCTTTGCTTCTATGTCTTCCACAAGGCAAACACGGTAAACGAAATTCAAATCGTATCATTGAGCCTCCAAGGTGAAGGATGGGAAGTCCACAAGTTAGGACCAAATCTAAACCCCTTTTTTAACTTATCATGTATTTTTAAGAGATAAAATCGTCAGAACCTGGCGGGCCTGAGAGTCCAGAATGTATGTAATGAGGATGCATGTCTTCACACTTGGGCCCAAAGCTCCTTCACTTGCTTCGAGATCCCTAGTTGATTCTAACCAAAATCTCACTTTTGTTTTCGGGGAAATTAAACCTGCTTTCCGTCACCTGTCACACGCTCCCAATGCATACCTGATTCATGTCACTCGATTAATACACAGTTCGTGTTTGTGGGAGTTTCGCGGACGGTTTCCACAACACGGGGACATAGCATCAGAATATGTAAGCATCCACATATAGCCCCAAGGCAGTAAACATTAAGTCCATGCACTCGACAACTAGAACCGCAAATCTCAAAAATGATTCCTGCACTGGTTGCTCTTGGCATAGCAACCCAGAAACACGTCAGCGTTGGTCAGAAATCACTGTCACTGTTTAGAGCACTAAAAGTCAAGGGCCTTTTCGAAGAAGCAGCAAATGACAAGGTTCTTCCCATTGACTCTCTCTCAGATTGAGAATTCCTTTTTGCATCTGTGAATCACAAAGCAGTGCTCCTTTCGAAATCTGTGGAAATCTTTTTTCCGAATTCAAAATTGCTACCCATCGACAGGTCGTCTTCAAGCCGTTTGTTTACTGCCCATGTTATCGATCGCGCCGCTCGTGACTGAGCGTTCGCCCACTGCGTCCAACGAAGAAATTATCAACTGCTTTCTGTGCATTACACCAAACTTTTTCTCCATTTTCAGAGCGGAACCATGTCAGAAAGCAAGAATGTCCAGCCGTATTCACAGAGCGTTCATCGTGGCCACGTTGTAGGTTTCCTGCTATCGGAAATCGATGTATATATACAACTTATAGAGACAGGAATATCACGAGGAGATCGACGAGCCGGACACGGTGACAGTGAAAGCGGACGCTCTCAAATGTCCGACCTGCTTAGAGTTCTTCCGAAATGCGCCCGTCATGCTGGCTTGTGGCCACAGTTTCTGTCACGACTGCCTGCTTAAGATCAAGCAAAGCCGACAGAGCAGAGTAGGTTATTGAAACGCATAAATACGACAAATATGGCTGAAACACAGAAGGCGATGTCGACGTTCTAAAGCTGTCCCAAGCTTCGGAATATCGCTGCCTTTCATGAATGGACCTCGGCCAATCGGTTCATAATTGCAAAATAGCTCCGATACCATTCAAATGCGAAGTTTTAGCTCATCCGCTGCCCTACATGCCGCCAGCAGAGCTCTAATGACGTGCAGAAGAACTACGCCGTCGGACACATCGTCGACTCGGCGGACAGCTGCGTGGAAACATCGGCCTCTAGCCAAGCTTGCCAGAATCTGAAATTCAAGGTTTAGTCGCGCTTGCTTCTTGTCCTATTCTGCCCGTTTAGAACGAACAACTCCGAGATGAAAACAGCAAGCTCCGGCAGGAACAGTCTCAGAAGCAGGAAGAATCAAGCCCTTGGGTCGCTGGAGTCCTTGGTGCGGTGGTAGGCGCTGTAGGAGTGGGTCTCATCTGGGCCTTCTCGGGAAGCTCTGGCAGAAGACGCGATAGAAACAGCTAAAGTTTACGGTTGATGGAATGAATTGGAATCATTGCCTCTATGTATTTGTTGTAAAATATTACGATTCGATTTGGAAGGTCTTACATGTTGATTTGTGGAGAATAAATTATAGGACAAGCCGACTTCTGCCTCTGAATTCCCACTGAGAATCTCTAGCTGAATCTCTAAAATCTCGAAAATTTAAAAAAACCAGTAAAGTCATATAAGTAGCAGAGAACGGCCGCCTATCCTCATCCCACGAGAAGTGATTTTCGAGTTTCTTCTTGTGTGGTCTATATTTGCATTTACTGAATAGAGTTTGTGCTGTTTTCCTCTCTAAGCCGCTGAGGACAGTCGGAATGCCCGGTCTTATTCACGCGCCTTTCTTAGGAGTTTATCGCGTTCAATAATCGACTTATGACTTCAAATTTAAGAGACACAAGGAGGTCAACGAGCCGGAGACGGTGACTGTCAAAGCGGATGATCTGAAATATTTGATCTGCGCCCCTTGTGGCCACAGTTTCTGCCAGGACTGCGCGATCACAAGTACGGTGGAATAATATTCTCGAAATGTGCTATATCCTATGAAACCCTCTCATACTTGCGAGGTTTTAGGTTACTCGCTGTGGAGTGTGTCGTCAAGAGGGCTCTGGGCAAAAAAAAACGAAGAACTAAATATGGCCTTGAAGTGTTCGCAGTAGTCGTTGTTCTGGTGATGGTCGCCTGGTGAGAATCGCCTGGGCCTCTTCAGGTAGTGCTAAGAAAGAAGAGTATGATGTATTGATTGATTGATGTATTTGTTTCCCCTCATTGTGATTCGATCTAATAAATCCTAAACTTGCCCAAACTGGTGTTATAATAAACGTCGCCAACCGCTAGTCTCATCTAAAGTGGGTCAGCGAACCACTTCCTTGAAAATTAACTGTTCCTATAAGTGTGGAAAGGCATTGGCTTCATTAAGGAGCACGTCCAGTCTACTAATGAAGTGGAACATCCAGCAAAACAGGATGTTCCATTACGCTTCTCGTAAAAGACCAAAATATCTTAAGATTGCGATTAGCTCTGAGGCGATTTTCCAGGGATAAGCCATAAGCATCAAAGACGAGCCGTTCGCAAACCGACGCCTATTTCCGAATTCGTATCCGTGACTAATCCGAGAAGACAAACGTCAGTTGATGTCAGGCTCACTGTTAATGGGTCGCGTAAGTGAAATGACAATGGTCAGATGCAGACATACAAAAAGTCTATAGAAAGTAAATGGACCCTGTGTGGAAGGCCGAGATTCTCAGAGGAGAATTCCGCTTTGATTACTGTTTAAGTCGCTTCTAGAGCTTGAATGAACCGTGAGTCCTGCCCTTCACCGATGACATCGATTTTCTACAGATAAGCCATAAGCGCTAGGGCAGATTTCCAAATCGTATTAGTGGCTGAATGATAAATCCCGAAAGACGCACGTCGGTTGATGTAAGGTTCACTGAAGCGGAAATTGAGCTGGAAAAATGCTATGCTTCTCAGAAGGCAAGGACCGACGTTTGCATTCCTACTTGTAAGCAATTAAGAAAGTCGTCGAATCTTCGACATTTGCAAATTAGCCAAATTGGGGATCCAGGTATTTGATGCAGCCTTCGATTGCTATTCAACTATTTTCCTCTCTAGAGGCGCTAAGGATCCTACTCACCATGAAGTCTTGTAATCTCTAATCTTTTCAGTTTTCACACCCAATCCAAGTAATAGAATCCATTCGCGTCCTCATGCTTTTTGTAAAACAAGATTTACTCTCCATTATGCTTATTGCCAAACGTCTATGTATGTGATAAAACCGAAGTTCTCAAGATAAGCCGTAAGCGTCGAAGCTGGATTTTCGAAGGAAGTCACTTGTTGCCATAATGGTGTTCTCGGAAGCAGAGCGATGAATTAACAATTGGCTGAAACCTCACGTTAGTTTAGGTCATGCTACAGGAGAGTGGGTCAAAACAAAAAGTTGCTACATTTCCTTTGTCCTCCAACTATTCGAAGATGACGTTTCCTTTGTTGACCAAACCCAGCTTGGCCAATTCTGACAACAATACTTTCCAACGGTGATAACAACGACGCTCAATTTTGCCCTTCAATTGACTACATAGACCTACTAGACGACTCGACCACTGCTGTTTTCCCGTAAATAGCGAAAACCAATGATCTAGAAGATCTAGATACGCTTGTGTGCAATCCGAGTTAATAGCAATCAGGGGGGAATAAGGATCCGTCGATGTTTTGAGAAATATGAGCTGTTCTGTAATTGGAGTAGGCTTTTGCACCTAGTACTACTTCCAGAATATAGGAAATCATAGTTTGTGAGCCTCAAGAAATGCTCATACTCATTTAGGCATGGTGTTGATCTTTGTTTCACAGTCCTTAAGTTGTTTGCTTTTTTCGCTGAGTCAAATGGCGATTGTCCTAAGGGCATCTTGACATTGTTCACACGGCGATCATCCCTCACTTTCTGAGTGCATCCTTTTTGCCTCGAGTTCTTCAAAATCCCAATCGATAGTCGTTTTCGTTTCCTAAATTTCATTATTCATCGTCGACAAAAGCTTGGAGAGCATCTGTTTTGTGACGTAAAGGAATTATGCAGAGAAAGTTGTTGACTATACTGCTAGTTAATCCATTGCCCTTGAGCCAAAGTTTAGCTGCCATGCAGAGAATCTTCCAAATGTCAAATTGAATAAGATGTTCTGCGAATCAAATCGGAATGCTGACAATCAAATCGAATTTCTCCTGCGCTGTTTTAAAATTCATCAGGATCAGTTGACGAGGCTTTGCAGCTGTGTCACTCTTTCGAGGTCTAGCAGCCAGAAGCCCAATATTTGTCGCTCCATTTGCCATTGACTGGCTGCTTCTGTTTTGCGTGTTTTTCTGCAAAATGCAGAAAATGGAACAAAGCCGGCAATTGGTCCACGACGTCAGAGGAAATTCCTTGTCGCGGCTGGAAGAATGGGGACCACAATACCTCCCGAAAGACCGCAGACCCGATGGGAAGGCGAATTCTGCATGAAAATTGGCTCCAAGTAATGGCAAGACTGAAGAAGACAGCTAATCACTTCGTCTAAGCGTTCTGGGGCAACTTTCCCGGTCAAGCAGACTTCTGTTTTGCGTCTTTTTCAGACTGCAACAAATAGAACAATGCTGGCGGCGACGTCAGCAAAAATGGTCGTCTCGCCTGGAAGAATGGCGCAAGATCTCTCAGAGCACCACAGAACCAATGACGAGACTATTTCTGCAGGAAAACAGGCTTTAAGTAATGGAGAAAAGAGGAGAAAACCGGCGATATTGGATATTTTTAAGGTTCTACTAATTGTGATTCCTTAAATAAATCGTTAAACTTAAACTTCGGTTCATTGGTCCGCACCGCTACTTTCTGAGTAGGAGGAAGAATTCAACAACAATTCATAAGAACAAGCTCTTTAAGTCACATCCGATTTTCGGATGTGTCCCGTAATTAGCGCAGAGGTCCATAAGTGACTTCCGTAGGTGTTAGGCGATCGACGACTTGCAAGAGATATTTTCTTTGTCGGGCGTGCAGATCTTCTACAGTGAAAAAGATCCAAGAAACAAATCTGCGAAGCCTGAAAAATGCAATACTCTTGAGATCAACGATGCATCCGATAAGAGAGCAGCGCCCAGCAAATTTTCTGATTAAACGCTGTAATCGATGATTGCTGAAAGTGACCGGGCTTTAATAGGCAACACTTTGACATAGGTAATGATTACTCCAGCATAGGGTTGTCGAACTCTTCAAAAATCTCGAACACACGAATTGAGCTGTTCGATTCGATTTGACAACCCTACTCCAGCAGGATAACTTCCATAACTATCCTTAGTAAAATCTAACAAATCTGAGACTTCTCTTATCGACAAAATGGTCCAAGAAAGCAAAATAGCGAAAACCTGAGAAGAAAACAGTCGTTTTCTGAAATGTTCTCAGGCAAAATTGGAGAACACGGTTGGGCATAAACAATGGGCACTTTAATAACCTTTTGTTATTCCTACGACCTCGAAGTTCTCTAATGGACCTCTTTCTAAACACACATCCCACGGTACCACCTGCTCGGCATTTCGTCCCTCCATAGCAGCCAACCCGCCATGACTACTACCGTAATTTGACATTTTGCACCACCGTAATACAGACAGCTGCTCGAAACATTACTCACCTCCGAGAAGCGGTTGGCTCATCTGTTTTCGCTGTGACGTCGACGGCATCCGGAGAAAAAACACCCATTTCAGCTGTACATTCTATAGATGTATTTCTGTTTGTGAGCATTCGCCGCTACCGTATGCGGCCTTTGGTTCTAAGTTGCGGTGACGAGGGAAACGCGAGTGGGCGCCGCTACGTAACTCGGCGACGATCTTTAGCCCTATTGCACATATCAAGCTGTTTATGAAAACAAGCGTCGACATCACTTTTGCATCCTCTGACACAAAATGACATTTGCAGAGACGGCGGAAGCGCTGCTGCGTCCCCAGGGCCTAGAGCCTAGAACCATTAATCGCTCAAATCGCATGAAGGAACCACACGCATTAATTAGCCGTCAATCCCCGGTAATGCCTGTTTTCACTTCCAGCGGATGTGCATTAGATGGGCCTTGTTTACTTCCTTATATTCTCAGTTCGTTATCTCCAGTTATGGAGTCGCCACTTCGTCTCTGCTAACGAAGCGAGAGAGCGGAGCAACGGTGACACAAAGCCCAGCGCTGTGTTTACGAAAAATGTGCTCGAACGAATTTGTTCCGTGTTTTGATGACGCACGACTGGGGCCCACCGCATAGTTAGAAGCACGAGCGGAAAAGCCGAAGGAAAAGTGTTTTTCACAAGCGAGAATAGGCTTCGCTTGGTCATGATCAGTCATGCAAATAAATGCAAAAAATTGAGCCCAAATTATGGGATGCTGTCATGCAAATCAAATCTAGCAGATTTTCAGATAATAAGCTGAGATGAAAGAAAAGCTGCAAGTGCTTTCGAATGGTCGTATACGTTTTTGAAATGGAAATGGACGGTTCAAAAATGATCCTGAGAATAAAAAAAGAAAAACTAACAATAGATAGCGCCGGTCATGAAAATTAAGTCAAGAAAATTGGCATAACAAATCGACATAAGAAAAAGAAATAGAAATAAAATAAATAGTCACAGTTTGTCATAAAAAGAAATAAAATAAAATCTTCCTCAATATCGCCCAAAAAGAAAATAGGGCTACAATTAAGCTAGAAAGTTTTCCTGGGTATTATAAGTTTCTGAAATGGAGATGGCCAGTTCAAAAATGATCTCGCTTGTTAAAAGTTCGTGAAGAAGGAACGGTCAGTTTAAAGATTAGTCTACCATAATAAGTAAGCTGTACCGGTTTTTTTATTAGCTTCTTCGATCTATGGCCCGTTTTCTGTCTTGCTCTTTTATTCTTCACATCTAAGGATATTAACCCACATAAATGTTGATTTGTAAAGAATCCACAGATGAGTGGCTTCGTGACATTTTTAAATGCACAAAACAAAAGGCGACACGCATATTGACATTTAGCTTGTGAGCTAGCCCAAATCCTATGTTGATATCTGGAAATGTCATGGATTCCAATTCACGATGGTATCAATTGACCGACATTTGAGAAAGCGACGTTCTTGCCATTTTAATGTCATGTAGTCCGTCAAACTGCGCTGCCCACAACAGGAGACTAACTCGTATTTATTTATTTTTTTCGTGCGACCACAACGCTTTGCGACAAGTATTTACGACGCTACTAACAAAAATACACGTGGCTGCCGTTTGCATCTTGCACGTTTCTTTACTCGCTACCAGTGGGCTTCTTCGTGTACTTCTTGACAAGCTCCTGCTCCCACTCGTAGAAGGCGTCCTTGAGGCCGCGATTGAAGATCTTGTCGGTGGCAATCCACGGGTAGTTGCGGAGCATGTCCCTCACATCGCTTCCTAAGAGTACATTGATCAGAAAAGGTGAGTAGGGACATGCCCACTTGAGGCAAAACTCTCCACGTCGGGAACGGCGGCGAGAAGTCGACCCTTAGCTTCTTCCGGGGAAATGAGCTCGGCGTTCATCTCAAGAACAAGGTCTCGAGCGAAACTCGAGTTCTTCAGACTGTCCGGCAAGTTTTTATAGGCGCTCAAGGTACGGATAGCTTTCTGACGAGCGATCCGATCGGGCTGGTGGAGCACCTCCCGGAAGGAAGTGGTCCCGAGACGAACGTACTCCTGGAGCTCTTCGAGCGCGTGGAACATGACCATGACCAGGCGACGATCTTCGTCCTCTGCGCTCCAGGCCACTGTATCGTAGTCAGGGCTAGTCAGCGCCCCTTGGATTAGGAACATGACCATGAATATGATCAGAGTTTTTCGGGCGAACATCTCTCTGAAAAATAGAGCCTTAAGGACGAAGTAATCGTTCTATCCAGGGATCGAAGGACCTATTTTCCCGAGGGCGCAGAATGGCACTTATGTGGCCTGCTCAAGCGAGTGATATCGGTGGGCTGGCCTTGAGCCCGGCCCTTCCCTCTAGGTTAGCGGGAAAGCCGTCTGACCCAACTAGACACTTCTGGGCAGACTGTCTAGAAGTCTAGAAGTCGGCCGCGCAGAGAAGGGGCACGGCCCACTTGGCCAGAGAGCTTATGGTCTGAAGTGGCGCCTCCTCCTTTCCTCCGTGAGCAGCACTCGCCCACCGAGCGGCGCGTCTGAAAGCGGCGGCGGAAGAGTCTCCGCCGAGGCGAGACTCCTCAGAGCCGACCTTCGTTCGCGGCGGTTCTGACTGTTCGTCTTGAACGATAAACAACTGCGAGCAGAGGGGGAAGGAACAAACAACTTTTTTTTGCAAAGGTGTGTGCGAATAGAGAGGGGATCACAGATGGCTAGAAGTCCTTCGGACTGGGAGCAAAAGGTTCAGTAGCAACGGTGATTTCATAGTGATTGGCAGGATAGGCGTTTCATCTTTAAGCTTTGAGCCCCAAACGCTAAAAAACAGAGCTGTCAAAATAGATTTCAAGATTACCGTAACCAGGACATACAGATAACTGACAAGCACTATTGTTAGAAATCTGCTACGTTCTTTGAGGCTCTAAGTGACGCATAATGAAATTGAAAACGCAATACTACAAACGTGTTTCAGGCTAATTCAGAATGACCTTCTTTGTTTCATTGCACGGCTCTTGGAATGAGGTACAAACTTCAAATTGGACATTGGTCCTAATTTGCCCATGTTCTGTGACTAATGGATCGCTAGTCAGGCGATAGATTGTCAGTATTTGAAATAGGAACATGAATAATAAATAAAAAGGCATCCTGGAACCTCCTCAGTATATGGTTCCTTGAAAAGCAAAAAAATAAGAAGGTCCACAGCGAAACATGCCTAAGCAGAACAAAATAGGCGGCTACCATGGTACATAGAGGGAGAAATAAAGAGTGAAAGGCTCTGGTCACTATTTCTACAAGCTGGTTGGTTGGTTGATTCACAAGCATTAGCAGTATGCAGTCCACCTACGATCGAACATCTCAGTTGTCTTCCCCCTCCTTTTTCCTCCAATCAACATCCAAGAAAGATATATCCGACAAGTCAACAACCTGAAAGAAAATATGCGCTCGCTGTGATGAGCGAGCGAAACCAACACTTTGACATTCGAGCGGACAACTGTGGACAAAAAGGATGACGTCAACGCCGTCCGTCTTTGTCAATCTGCCTGTCAGATTAAGCTATACACTGCGATGAGGGGCTGTTATTGTTCCGGCGACATTATGAGTGCCCTATGTTTGGCTGGATTCGCGATACACAAGGTATCCTGACAAAGACGCGCGTCGATACGTCGACGCTCCTTAGAAGAACCCTGGCGTCTAGCCGCGCCCTCTTCAGTCCAGTGTTGACAGGGGAAGCAGCTCTCGGGAAACCGGAGGCGAAGAAAAAACTGGACACCTCCATTGTTCCTCAGCTGAGGATAGATCAAAGAAACAGAGCTCGGCATGGAACTAGCCTTCGTACAGATTTACCGTACATAAGTATCTAAAAAATAGACCATCCACATGCTCCTAGGGCAATGCGAATCTTGAGGAAAATATGCATTAAAACCCATCAGAAAATCATCAGTTACCAACAATATGAGAGCATATCGTTTTTGTTCACTTGTGGACATAAAATATGCAATGGATCTTGATACCGGTGCGCTCAAATGCTGAACTGAGTGAAGCCCCTCACTGCTCTTTGTTGTTCTCAGAGAACAAATTCTTCCTCACAAGCCAGTTCCAAAAAGTCAAACCAAGGAGAGGCATAATTCATGACAGTACCTTATCTACAACCCTACCCACGGCATCACAGCTACACCATTGATCGCTGAGATTGTAAATTGTAGATTGTAAAAAAAGAAAGCCAGTTCCAGCATACCACCTCTAATGCCCCTACAGTCGGCCTATCAAACACCCTTTGCCCTTATGCTTCTCATAATAGTTAATCTACTGAATAAAACATTGCTTTCCCGTGTAGGACCACTAAAACCCCACACACAAGTACGTAGAGAGCGAAAATGGACAAGCTGATTGCACCTGGTGAAGAGAGCGAAAAATCGCACTTTGTCGCGATCAAAAACTATTACGTGGCACTCTTCGAAAATCTGTTTTCAC
>JADLIF010000986.1:0-18698 GCA_016648015.1 Steinernema khuongi | reverse complement strand
GAAAGGGCGCCTATAATTAAGGAGCTGGTGCACTTAAGCCCTAGTGCAAACAATATCTTGGGAGTCCCGAGGGTCAAGTGGAGTCGCAGGCTGAGTGATGTAAGGGTTGCAGCGACGGGGAAAACAACGAAAAATGAGCCTGGAACTGACAAGAGCGATATGTTTGAACCTTTCGGACCCGATAAATTATTCGCTTGTACTGCCACCTACCGTACACTACAGGTAATGGTTTTGGTCTGTTTTGGCCTTATTATTGGGTGTAACGGCTAATTGAATCCGAATTGTCCCCTAAAACGGGCAGTACCGAAAAAGCGGTGTTTGCACTGTGAAAAGCCGGTCCGGTCCCGTCGCCCAAAATTTGTTTACCAATCCGTCCACATCAAGTGCTTTTCCCAAAAACAGAATGGATGATTCCAGGGAACATAACGGACGCACACTGGAGAAGAAAAAATGTTTTGACGAGAGTGGGATTCGAACCCACGCCTCCGAAGAGACTGGTGCCTTAAACCAGCGCCTTAGACCGCTCGGCCATCTCGCCACGCGTCCTTGTCACCACGCCATCATGTAGTGATCGATTGGACCATCACCTTCACTGATATGACGTTTCCACTTTGTCAATATGGCAGCGGATGCTCTTCTGTCGGCCGCCATAGCTCAGTCGGTTAGAGCGTGGGTCTAATAAGCCCAAGGTCGCAGGTTCGACCCCTGCTGGCGGCAAATCTTTTTCTCCCGGTTGCTCCCTTGACCGTATCCTTCCATTACAGTATCCCTGGTCTACTGTCACACTCCTTTTTTTCATGGACACGAAATACTAAAAAATGTGTCAAAAAGCAAAATATTAAAAGAGTTCACCATGTTTAACCCCCCCCCCCCCCTTATCATGACCCAGATCCCTTATCATGAAGAAAAAAAATGAATAGACAAGAAGAAAAAAATGATTCGCAGTCAGCAGGATTCGAACCTACGCGGGCAGAGCCCAATTGATTTCTAGTCAATCTCCTTAATCACTCGGACATGACTGCACACTAACTGCCAGAACAGATTGCATTGTAATTCGGGTGGACTTTAATTTTCACCAGACCACGTACTGTGAAGAAATAATCTTCTTTTGTTCGAAAGAATACCGTTTACAGTGTGAATCATGGAAGGAACTTGTACTTTAGGGTTTCAATGGTGACATAGATAGTCATATCACATGTGGCGGTTGTTTATTGTATTACAAAAGCAAGGAGATGATACAGTTCAATAGTGACATATTCCGTTTTCGCATACTTGAGTTCCCGTGCAGCAATCGCTGTTGTTACAGCACACATCTCCACTTGAGCAGCACTGCTTCCCACAGGGCGTTCCGATACCTTCGCAGCCGTCATCGGACTAAATGCAAAAGGTGAATGAAACATTAGGTTTAAAGAAGCTTGTCCACAGAAAAAGAAGGTTCAAAACCTATTGCGACCTATTGGCTCAAGGACGAAAGGAGGTAAGAGAGGGCATAAAGGGAAAGTAAATAACTAAAAAGTAAAAAAGTAACAAGTAACAGGCTTAAATAAAAAAAGTTCGCTCGGGAGAAAAAGATTTGCCGCCAGCAGGGGTCGAACCTGCGACCTTGGGCTTATTAGACCCACGCTCTAACCGACTGAGCTATGGCGGCACGACTAACCAGATAAGTCAATGTTTGAAGAGCCACGTTTTAGTGGGTTCACTATCGCTATTGTCATAGGTGTCCCTGTCGGCGAAGCCCTACACGTGGCGAGATGGCCGAGCGGTCTAAGGCGCTGGTTTAAGGCACCAGTCTCTTCGGAGGCGTGGGTTCGAATCCCACTCTCGTCAAATCTTTTTTGCTGCTTTGAGTGATCAATTAAACTGTTGTTTATCTGTTTAACTGATTTTTCTGTTTTTCTAACTGATTTTTTACTGGGTCGCTGTAAGATATCGATCGCTCTAAGACCCGGAATCCTGGCAGAAAGGTGTTTAGAAAAGGGACATTATTTTTCTTTTTTCATGAACCTACCAACGTGAATCCACTGAGAAGCGTCAATGCGAGGACGGCGAAGAAACAGATGTAGAGAAGCCTTAACCGAGGAGCAGCCATCGCAGAGAAGTTACGACGGTCGGGGAAACGTGGGAATTCCAATCTTAGTCAAATGGTGTTTACAGAAAGGGGACTCTGGAGATCGATAAGAAGTCTGTGTACACAGCCCACGCGAGCAAATAGGGAGACCCTCCCTGGGTTCGGACGTTTCGAGAGTGGAGACAGTTTAGTCGGTTTAATACTTTTCAAATTGGTCAGGTCGAGGAGACCAGTCATGTGCGTCACATGGACGTTATCTCGCCCGTTCGAGCACGCGACGATTTCGCGATTTAAACACGTAAACACGAGTTTAGAGTTGAGTTTGACCACTTTTTAGTTCACGTGTTTTCTCGAGTTACATGAATCTATGGCCAATGCCACCATGCGCATCGTGATCAGCGCTCCAAAATCTACCGGATAACATATTTCAATCTCAAAACTATGTGTCACACTTCAGGTTATTCCCTTGTGAGTTGACGACTTTTCTAGAGTAGACTCTCAGAGTGCAATAGAACAGGATCAAAGGACAAAGAGGAAAAAAACAGTTTCGCAGTCAGCAGGATTCGAACCTACGCGGGCAGAGCCCAATTGATTTCTAGTCAATCTCCTTAACCACTCGGACATGACTGCATGGAGACCAAGTGGACTCAGCATGGTATACTAACTGAGTATAAGACTGAAATATCATGGCGTATGAAGGAGTCGTAAGAGCGTCGTGAACGTGACCGGAAAAACTCAACGATCGGGGATTATTGGTGTGCAAACAGATGACCAATAGTTGGTTCACGAAATCTTAGCCAACTTCCTGCTGTCAGAGTCATTGTTGTTTTGCAAAGAAGTACCTTTTATGTCGCTTGTGTATCTTATGGGATTATCCGAATCCGAGCCTAGTGGGCACCTTCCACTCAGAACTCTAGGTTTGCTGAAATTCGAGCTGGAAGTCAATCGTCACAAGATGACGGCGACCAAAATAAGAGCGCAGAAAGTTCCAGCAAAGTTCTGCGGTCAGTATTGTATGAGAAACAGTGACGCTCTCAGATGGGGTAGTTTGGCAGTCAATCTTTTCTGACGGTTGCATCTTCATCTTGTTGCATTTCGTTTCAGGGCATCTACCCTTCGTGGGATCTTCCAATAGACCTTTCGCCACTTACACAAGATGTCCCCAGTGATCCCTCGCTGCGAGGTCGTCTTTCACAGAAGGTGACACTCAAAGGATTTCACAGAAGCAGGGCGAACTGCTGACACTTCTCCACTACGACCGATCCATCATGAACCATACTTCCCTCTGTTTCTTCATTCCTTTAATACAGTACTCTTTCTTGTCCTAGGTTTAAGGAGTAGGTCACAGTAAAGGAGTGATATTTAAAAGCAGTTTTTAATGGATATGTCCTTCCATCAGGCTCATAGGCTCTCTTCGTAGACTCGTGGGAATACATCGATGGCGACAATCTTTGGTCGCGAACATTCCCAAAACTTCCGCTCCCCAAATTATCGCATTTTGGTGTTTAAGTGATTTCGAGGATGCAACTCATTAGGAACGCGCCTTTACATCAGCATTCACGTCGCAGGAAGTGCGTAATCGCCGAAATGGTTCCTTTTCAGCAAAATATTTACATTTTCATACTGTAGCGGCTATATATAAAGTCACGTGAAGTATCTTTCCCGTGGGCTGACTCCATGGACTGAAGTGGACAGCTTTTCTTATACCTAGCTCTAATCTTTAATGAACGAACGAGCCTGCTATTTCTTGGTTTTCCAGTGTCTTTTTAGTGACTCTTTCTAGTGTTCCAGTGTCTCTTTCTATGTTCGTTTCTTGATGTTCAGGCTATATTTTGTGAGATAGGGCAACTGGCAAGGACTTGAGTTCTAGTATGATGAAGGCCAGGTCTTTCAGGCCGAGTTAGAACCATTTTTGGGGTTATAGGTCGATGCGAAAAATGCGAAAAAGCAAAAAACACATGCGCTGAGGCACCTAATATAGGGCTATTTAGGGTGGCAGGTGGTTTACTCAAAGAGAAGTGCGTAATCCGCTGCCGGAATAATGTCATAAATGTGGAAACCACAATGAAAAACTGCACTAAATCGAGCGATTCGCTATAATATACCCATGATATGACTCTATGACACCTCTATTCGGAGGTCGTTACTCTCCCATGAATAGTAAATGATATGTACTTGTAGTTTAGTAAACTCGTTCTCAGGTTTTTGCCATTTTAGTTCATTTGACTGCCTTCTCGTAGATTCAACTCGTAGATGGGCTACATCAAGTCTCAGACAACTTCGCAACAACGATGGCCCATAAGACGTAGAGCTGAATGACGCCCATCATCGAGGCAAGTTGAAGCTTGAGTCGTCCGCGATTCGAATTTTATTCTTATGCTTTTATCGAACATCTATGATGCCGCCAAGCTGAGAGCCCTACTGATGCTTTCGACCAAGTCCTAATCATTTCTTTAGAAACTAGTAAGGTCGGTCAGTGAGCGTGGCTGTTACTACTTCTTCTTATATAAGCAGCAAGAAGCCACCATGCCTTAACCCAGTCATAGGAACGTGAAACTTCTTAAAGAGTTTTGAAGCACCTGTCGCGTTTCAAAAGTCGGCTTGTTGATAAGATCAAAGTTTAATTATTCGACCGGGAAGCCAAGTCAAGTACAAGCACCACGGTGATCTCAGCACTGACAACGCACTTGTGGGAAACGAGCGATTCTTCGGTTTTCGACACGTGCATTTCAAGGAGTCGATGTTGATCAAGCTGGTGCCGATCTGGAAGCAGCGTGCTTCTTAGGCTATTTTGGATCTTTAAAAAACACTCAAATGCTTAAGCTTAATGTTAGAAATATCGAACGGACCACCGTTTCTTCCGTTGTTTCGTGATTCGGCTGGTTCAGCACTTGCACTTGAGTTTCACGGAGATGATGTTGATCGGGCTGATGCCTATCTGATGCCTATCCGGAAGCAGCTTCTTTCTCACTGCCAATCAAACGTAGAAACAGATATCACAAGAATAAGGAACACACCTGCAAATGGATCGCTCACCTCCGCGGCGTCGACTGCAAGTTGCCTAGCTACTGCTCCCTCTCTGCGGAACACATAAGGTTCCACGTGAGTGTCCTTTGCTCATAGGCCGTTAGGAACATCTGCATGAGAGTTTACTAAATCCGGTGTTATGAATTATTGATCGCTGTAAGACCAACTTTGTCGCTGTGTCGTTATTTCGGTCCAAAATAGATTTAGCACTGCAAAATCGTAAAGTATGTAATAAAATTCACTGTTTCACCTTAATCTTTCTGTGAAGACGTTTACCCAAAGTTTTAAACGAAAAAAAAAAATTTCAAAAATGGAGAGACTTTGAACATTTGGAACGAAAGCTTTGGCCTCTGGCTCAAAACAGTAGTCTACAGTCCTAATTTCAGACGTCTCGTGTCTCTGTCTGTATTTCAAGACCAGAGGGTCATCGAACGTCCGTTTCATCCCAGGGAACACAAAAAGTGATCGCGGTCAGTGCTCTTCGCGCCGCTATTTGTAGTTTGTTGTTTCTTGGCGTGCTAACTTGCTGCGTGCGCCTCGTGTCGGGACACATGGAAACCACGGCCGTGATGCCGATCTTCCGATGAGGAAAGTGCGTGGACGCCAGGGGCGGAGGTTGTTATCGCGCTTCCGCGCGCTTACACGATACGCCCCACGCGCCATGAATTAATTAGGGGAAAAGATCGAGTTCCTCAGGGACCCTCAGAGTTGCCTGTGTTTCAAGGTCAGTGCACTTCTGGCTCCCGGGCTCAGATCTTTAGAAGTTCTGGCGCGGAAGTAGTTTCCCGCGCTGAGAGAGAAGGTGTTGTGTTGATGCCAGGATTGTCGTAGCCTGTTCTTTTCCCCCTTGGCGTTAGTGGATATGGTATATAGTCCAATTACGACAAGCTATCCGATACGAGAGTTCGTTAGCTCTCTGCCTTAAGACAGGAAAATCTGAGTCCTTAGTTAAGAATGTGGTCGAACGGTCGATAATAAAAATTATCAACGATCTTCTGATTTTTATGCGAAGAGGACGGAACTATCAGAGGCGGTCCTTGATCGACAAGAAATCAAGGAGGTACGTAATTGAACTTGCTGTTCTTTGTTGTGATGTAAAGTCGCTTACATTTTTGAGTCTTTAGAAGTGTAGTGATACAAAAGTGTGATTTACGGATGTTTTGGCTGTTATCCGTAAGCTGTTTGAGGATAGAGATAAACTGGAGCACTTTTCTTAGTAATTTAATTAAGAGTTCTTTAGATGTTCTTATAAGTATGGCCTCAGCGTTGATCTCTGGACTTTGGGATATCGATCCTTTAGGTGTAGGCGATCTATTGTTTCTAGAGCAGTAATTCCTGAAGGTATTCTCCAAAAAAGGTTATCTTCACTGAGGATTCGAAGGTTCCTAACTTCTTTGTCGGGTTGGGCACCTCCGTTGCATCGATCCCGACAAAATTGCATGTTTTTTTCGAATATTTGGAAGGCGATTAAGACCACAAGGTCGAAGATTTGAGAAAATGCTGAATTCAGATCTTATTTCCCACGCTCTTTGAAAATCTCGATTTTTTTTGAAAAAGAAAACGGATTTCTTTAACAGATTCCGTACACTTATATTGCACCTGTATGGCAAATCGATACAGGGCTACATTCACGTTCAAGACCCTAAATTTAAGTTTCCTTGCTTGTTGTTGAACAGTAGTCAGCACGCTGCACGTGAAGATTGGATTTTCGCCCTTCGAGTTATGACGCAAATGACTCAAATAGGATCTAGGCCAGAGAACGGGTCTTTGGCACCCTAATCGATTAAGCAAGCCACCGAGCCGTAGTATTATGTCCTTTGCATTCCTCCCCCAGGAATCCAGCTGTTCCGAAGTGCTACAACAAGTCTCGTTAGCTCGTCTGCGGCCCATTAGTCACACCTTCTTCTACCTGGCAGTGCCATACTCCCCGGAACCCCGTGACCTTCAGCGAAGTCCGCAAATTGAGCTGTTTACGGAAAGCACGCAGCTAGATCGGCAACATGATTCCGATGTTTGCTACCCTGCAAAGCCCGAGGCGCACGTGAGGCTTTCCACCTTAACGACCCTTCAACGCACGGAGGACACAAGTGAAAGTGGCGCTCTTATCTCCAGTACATATGTCGTCGCTGGGCACCGATATGTTCCTTGACGTTTTTTCATGAGCTTATCGCGAGAATTAGACGATCCTCTCCCTTTGACACTTTTGGTGTTGGGAGGCACGTCCTGCTTTGGAGTCTGTGTTCAGTTTTCTTTTCCTACTCACTACTGGAGTCGACGCGGACATCAGTGTTTTAGGGTGTGTTATATCCGACTACGGTATGCCAAGAACTTTCGAGATTATGTACCGTAGGAGGTCAAAATGTGATGAAATAGAAATTGTTGCCAACATCACTCTAATGGCTGACTCGTGTAGGCTTTCATTAATGCTTGCTAAGAATTTTCTAGTTTATGTGTTGTGCATTCCAAGTCATAATTACCCCCCCCCCCCCTCCTGCAACAGCGGAATCTATATTCCAACCATAGTTTAAGCCTCTTGCTATGTGTTTAGTAGCATTGCCATAAGTTTCTCCCCATCTTCTTCATCTTGCCAGTGCGTTCGAAGAAGACTGGTATATAGTCAGCTTTTAAATATTTTGTGTCCTATCCTTGTTTTGTATCCGTTGCCTTTTGACCTTGTCCAGGAAGCTGTAGGAGGCTTTCAGTCACGGAAGTTGACACAAAACCTTTTTTGGCACAAAACGGTGACACATTTTTAATTAAAGCCTTAAATCTTGTTTTCTTCTGATCTTTTTGAACGACCTTTTTCTTCTTTCCTTTTTTGCAGAAAACATGGGAACTTTTCCATGAGTTCAAATGTTCGGAGTCCAATCACGGAGTTCAAATGCACACGCAGCTCCAATACGTTGTCTACATTCCCACTATGATTTCGTTACTCAAACCATAGAACAAGTAGTAGACAATGTTTCTGTAATGATGCATGCAATGATGTATGTTCTTGTAGTATGCTTCTCTGGAGATTTTCTTCTGTTTTGATCGGATGAAAGGTTAGCGCAGATGTTTGCCCCTCCTTCATAGTAAACACAAACTAAACACACAGCGGGGAAGAACCTGTGAAGTCGTCATCCGGTCTATCATTCCGGACTCCTGGGTCCGCCCGATCTTTCCACGAGCTGCTCTTTCTACAGAGTCTCTTTTTCACCCTTTTCGGTCTTTTCCTTTATTTCGCCTATCTACTACACTGTTGATCAGGGAAGGGCACTTTAGTTCCTCATAGAAGTATGGACTGTTCCGCTATCCTGTCTAGCTCTGGACTGGCCACGGTGACCCTCAAAAGTTTGCACCTTCAATCCTGAAAAGGGGCACTAAAGGAGAATGAACTCCAGCTTCATTCTTATCCAGAGATCCACATCACTCGCTCGTTCTGTTTTCCGAAAACTTCCGGTTTTCTTTCTTTGTATTTGCCCCTGATCTTCAAAAGTACTTCAGGTTGTTTACGACCGCTTATATTCAAAATTTCAGCACAAGAATTCTCGGAGATAAACACTTCTGTTGACTCGAACGTCAGAAGACCTTAGGGTTCCTGTCAACAGAGGAAAGGTGTTCCGACGCCATATTTAAAAGCGCGCCATGTGGCTTTAATGGGCGTCCTTTGTTGAAATGGAGACTATGTTTGCGCTTCTTGCAAAAAAATGGTCGACAGGTCGGAGGGATTTCAAGGACCTCAGAGGCCCCAGTCATGCGGACAATGTGTGATCTCTGCAAATTTGAGCGTTTCGCCTTCTTTTACGGTCTCGGTCTATGATCTCTGTTTGATTACTTCTCAACTGATAGGAGCCTGCCATCTTTTCTGGTCCTTGGGCTGTGGAGGGAATCTTGGTCACGCAGGAATACTCAACTAACAGGGGCAGGAAGCATTAGAATGGATACGGAGGTTTTTGAATACCTAAAAGAGCTGGTGATAGTTGGAAACGTTCGTTCTTACCGAGGATCTCATAGTCCTCTCTCTCCCTGCACGTGCCACCCTGTAGTTCAATAATTTTACTACGACAGTGGATTTACAAAATGAAGATAAATCCACCCCAGCACTATGCACTTCTTAGTATGTTCCAGAAATAACGGAAGGATCACGGGATTCGTCGCCTCATGACGGTCTTTGACAGTGACGAAACCGTCGTTTGTTAAACCGACTATTTACCTTCAGAGGAAGACAAGGAGGGAGGGGGCTCAATATTTATCTGTAATTGTGAACACAAGAGCTTACGAGAGCTGTTCTTGTGATAATATTTTGGCGCGTTTACAGGAGTGAATCATCTGCTTGGACTGTCAAACCCTAATTTTTCGAGCTGCCCAATGTTTTGGATACTTACATTCACTTGTACTTATTCTTTCTATGTTGCTTTCGTCATAAAGTATTTCTAATGTTATTTTATCCTTATTTATGAAGATTAAACTGACCTCCCTGTTTAGTTTTTCCTTCTTAGCACAGCTGCTGACGTCAAATTTTCGAGTCCCTTCTAGAAAGACGTTTAAAGACCTTTTGTGATTTGTGGTGTAAACAGGTATTCCTTTTCATCTTGAGCTCTCTAGGTTTCAGAGTCGATCCGACTGTTCGACATCTGTAGTTCGAGTTTCTCAATATTTGACACTCACAAACTGGAGTAGATGTTAATCTATTTTATGTGTTGCACTAATGATCGAGGGTGTTAACCTGTGATTAAAGGGTCTCCGTTCTGTTATTTTCAATCTGAGTGAGCTTAAGCCGTTATCTGACAAATGTCGACTATTTGTCATGACTCGTCTTTTTATGTAAAGTGACGTTTATAACGCTCGTTCGATAATCTGCTCATCCTAAGGCCTAAGAAGCTATCCATGTGTACTATGAGAGATTGCTCCTTGGTTGTTTTGAGGATTTGTGTTTATTTCTCCTTTAAACTCACAACAGGTGGTGGTTAGCTAAGAAAATAAAAGGAAAATATAGGAAAATAAAAAAGTCTCCGTCAATGGGAGTCGAACGTTTCGCAATTTGTTGGCTTATCACTGACAATGGATCCTTACCAAGTTTCCTCCAATCATTGATCTGGAACTTTTTGACTTTTCAAGTATGGTACGCATCGCTATGTGCGCTGTATTGGCTCAGCAATGCCTCTGTAATGCCTAAAGCAAGCTTCTGCTCGATTGTTACCAATCGAAATCGACGTTGTAGTTCTTGAATCTTCGGAGAGGCGAAGTCAAAGCAGGGCATCACACTATAATACTCACACCTGAACCTTTCATTCCCGCCATGTCTCCTCTCAATAACCTTGGGACACATGTAGTCGACAACATTTTCCTACGAAAAATAACTTTCCCATTCATTCTGGCTCCCGTCACCTAAGCCTTTCATCCTGAAAGTCCTGGCGCGGATCTCCCTGAAGACGCACTTCACGTAGTCGTACGCACGAGGCTTCCCTTACGTCACTCGCTCCTCCAGAATGTCCTCCCCCCGGATGTTTCCTTTTCGCTTTTTGCTTCAAATCGGACCCTGCAACGGCGTTCACGTTGACTAATGAGTCCGTTCGTCTTCGGCACGTAGCCCGTGACGCTGTCATCAGTGATGGATTCTGTTTACACGCGGACTAAATGGAGCCAGACGTGTTTTTCCTACGCGTTATGGACCTCATCCGAAGATGGATTTTGTGTTTTGCTCATTGCGAATTCAAGACGCATTCGCGAAAGTGGCGCCAGGTTGTTTCCGTCTTGTCGAGGCCAATCTTAAAGCTTCCCAAGAAGTTCTTGTTGGCAGGTAGATTTAGGTGCCCGTGAATGTGAGTCACAATCGATGTTCCAGAATCTCGTTCCTTTGCAGGCAATCCCATTAGTCAAGGCTAATTCCATATGTCTTAAAAGGCCACACGGGCCTCATTTCATTTGTAGCGAAGGGACACGTCGTACTCGGGATAATTTGTGCATTTTGCAGATTGCACGAGTGTCCTTCCAGTCCTTGCCTCATGGAATACAAAGTAGTGAAGTAGTGAATTTAAAGTAGTGTATGCCTCGTGACAGTTAATGTGGTGATGGCATTTTGAAAGGGTGTCAAATATGCGCTAGGCTTCTTATCTTCTTAGCTGATTCTGTCACGACGTGTGTTGCGTCATCTCAGCTGCGGTTTTCTGTGCTCGTCTGTGCTCTCTCACACCGCCCAAAGGACACAGTGAAGCAGTAAGCCCGATTTCTGGCTCAATATGTAGGCGTAATTGGTCTCAACAAGATTTTCAACTTTTTTTTCTCTAAAAAGCATTTTTGGTTTACTTCGTTAGACCTTCTCCCAGCCAATGCACAGCCGCTGAAGACCTCCAGTGACCGTAGACATTCCTAGTCGAAGCCAGGGAATCGAAACCATTAAAGGTGTTTTTGAGGGCACCACCATTCAAGAGGATCTTCTTTACAACTGGATGGACATACATTTATTGTCTTTGGATGTTTTTGTCTGAGCTTGCAGAAGCTTAATCGCTAATAAATCTCCTCTGACTCAGGCTTGTGATGCTCTTCTGATCGCTGTAGAAGTCCAGTTTGCATCGTCCGAATTCCGGGCTCGTCCTATCGAAGCCATGGGCATCACATGGTTGAAATCTTTCTTTCAAAGGAGCCCTTGAAAATCAGTTTTCCGACTTCAGCAATTTCCGATGCAAGGATTAACTTGCACTTTCCACAATCTCTAAGTATCTGATAATCGATAGTGCAGCTTTTGTTTTGAAAATTAAGTCTTTAAAGATTACCACACGGGGTTCACAGAACCTGGCATTTGCCCTTCTACGAAGATCTCTATAAAGATTTAGGATTTCGCTAAGTACATAAGACGTAGTATTTTGGAGACATAGGTACAATGCCCCTCATTCACAACATTCAAAAGTAGAGTTCAAAACTACTTAAATGTTATAAATATCTACCTAGTATATTTGTTTGTGTGCAACATATGCTCACGCTGCTTCTTATGAAAGTCCCATGTGCCCCCACACGAGCCTGCAGAGTTTCTCTCCGAATCCTGCCCGGCAAAGTGGAACTAATTAACGATATTGCCCTTCCCAGAATGGAAACCTAAAGATCGCGCTGCAGGGCTTCTCGCACATTGAAAGCCAGAGGGCAACCTTTCAAACACTCACCCCGATGGAGTTGTTCTTCCACGCGATGTTTACGCCGACGTCATCCAGATGTGCTTTAAACACACAAACGCATTATATAAACGTTGCAGAGCTTCTTGACTGTATCGCCGTGATGGGTGCCTCCGCTCCGTTGATTGAAGATTCCGTGGAGCCCATCGTGTTGAAGAAGCGCACGTTTCTGGCCCTGTTCATACTGGTGAGTTGGGTTTGAAGGAGGTATTAGTATTTAAGACATAAATGAGTAGTTTATATTTGCGTTTTGAAGAAAATGAAAAATGATGTAGTCCAGAGGGGACTCGAACCCATGCCTTAAAACTGGTATTCAATACCTCTATCACTGGGCCGCCAGAAAGTTACTTCCAAAAACACGTGGTGAATACTTGAGCTCCTCCATCCTCTGATTTTTAGCTCGATTGGTATCACTTGGGATCGGTGTGGGACCTTTAAAGTTAAAAGATTAACTCATCGTGGGCTGTTTCAGGTCATCGCATGGATCACAAACCAAGCCGTCCTTGCCTGGGTCCACGACCGAGTCCCGCGGTCCAGTAACCCTCTCCCCGATCCTTGGTTCTCCATGTTCCCCGAGGTCCCCGAAGCGATCCGCTTCACCGAAGTCATAATGCTCCTACTCATCGTCAGCGCCCTGGGCACAGCCTTCTGCCACCGGCACAAGTGGATCGTGTCCAGGAGGATATTCTTCTGCGCCGCCACGGCCTACCTGTTCCGCGCCTTCTGCGTCTCACTCCTCCAAGTAGGTCTCGACTTGTTGACACCGTCGCCACCGTGGAATAATAGGTCCCTGTGCCTTCGCGTCACACTTACTGTTCAGCCCAGGAGAACGCGACGAACCTCTCGGTGGTGTATGGCCGCGTGCTGAGGACGTTCTGGTCGCTTGGCATCGAGCAAGTGCGGCCACGAGACCTCTGCGGAGATCTTATAGTCTCCGGACACACGATAAGCATAGTCATCTCCGTGTTGACCTTGCAGTACTACTCGCCTAGAAGGACGTACTTGTTGGGTAGGTCGGATTTTTCCTATAGAATGAATCTAGTCAAGTGCCTTATGGACTTTCACCAAAACATCCGCGCTCAACGTCCTCAATTCCAGGCTACTTCGCTAAGCTACTTGGTGTGATCGCCGCCATCTGCATCCTGCTCGCCAGGAAGCACTACTCCTTGGACGTAGCACTCGGCTACTTCGTTGCCTCACGCATCTTCTGGACCTACCACTCACTCCAGCACAGCTACCACCAGAACGAGTTCTACCGGAACGACCTAAGTCAGTCGCTCTGGGCCAAGATCATCCCCTACTTGGAAGCGGACGCCCCCACAGCCGCCCAATTCGTCAATCACTTGAACTGGCCCTACTCTTGTCCACGACGACTTTACTAGCGATTCAACTTGTCCAGATAAACAGAGCTTTCCGGATCTTCTTTCTTGTCGGCCTCGTCGGACTTATTTGCACTCCTGGGTGACTCCAGAGGCTTCTTCTTTCTCGGTGCCTTTGACTCTTGCTTTGTGTCGGTATCGCCGGACTCGTTGGAGTTTCCGGGCGATTCCAGAGATTTCTTCTTTTTCAGCGCCTTCGAGGAGGCCTTCCGCTTTGGCTTCTCCACCGCCTGCACGTCGCCCCAGTCCGACTTGACGTCTTCGATCGTTTCGTTGTCCTTAACGGGGCGCGTCTTCCCTAAAATAGTTGCTTGAACGAGTGAAACCCGACTGCGAGTGATAAGATGCCAGTTGCCATCTAAGGTCGTTTCCCTCCCCCTATCTAATAGCCTCTATCACTTGTATTAAACGTACCCATGACGATGGTCTTGTATGCCTTGAGAGCGCCCGGATTCGAAGGAAGCAGAAGACGCGGCTTCACTTCTCCGTCCTCTCCCTCGCCCGTGTTGATCTGCGAGGATTGGATTAGTGTGTCGGGCGTTGGTGTGGTCGGCGTCGATTGCGACTCTGGTGGTTGGAGTCCCTGGAAGAGATGGTGAGGAGAATGAGAAGAAGGTGGGATCAAAGGGACACTCACAGTGCTTTTCAATTTCCTCGGCCTTGCACAGACGAAAGCAGTCGTGGAAAGCAGGAAAGTGGCGATCGACGCGAGCCACAGCAGCATGGCGACCGATCCTGCAAATCGATGAATGTGGAGTGAGTGGTGACTAGGGGTGCAAGGTTCCTGTCTGCAGGGAATGCTCCTGCAGACGTTCCCTGAGGTGCTGTGCTTGGGCTTATGCGCATTCTGTCCTGGAAGGTACAGAAGGCGAGAAAGAAAGTACTTCAAATGCTTATCATTGGGAGGAATAATGTGTTGATGTTCAAGAGTTGTGCTCATTCAATGGCTTATAAGAACTTGTGCCGCTCACCTTGTAGAGCGCCATCCCCCAAAGCACTATCACACTTCCGCGCAGATCAAACGATGCGAGCCGCCATTTCACACATTCTACAATTCAGCTAACTCTTCCTGGCCCATTTCATTCAACGCGTTCGGTTCACTGACCATTCGTAGTCATGAACGTTTTGAATACGTTTTTTCTCGTCCTGCTGGCCTTGGCCACCATTTCGTCGTGCACAGATGTCCTGGATACAGCGGAGCACAATCAAGAGGAGCTCGGTAAGTTATGACCTCAAAAGTGTAGAATATAATGAACCAATCTAGATGCCTCTGGAGAGATTGTAGGTTTGAGCGATGTGGAGGAGCTTTTCGAGCACGTGTCGAAGGGACTACCAAAAGTCCTTAACAACACCGATGATGCTAGAAAGATTCCCATCGAGTTTGAGACCTCCGGAGACATTGAGACCCTTGAAGACTCCGAGACGTCCAGTGACCTTGAAGCCTCCGGAGAGGACTTTGAGGATTTTGAAGAAGACAATAAGGTTTCCAATGACATCGAGACGCCGACCGCCACAAAGGAAGACTTTGAGAACACCAACAGAGACTTCACCGAAAACTTCAACGAGAACCCCAAGGAGACCTCCGAAGACTCTCAACAGTCCAATGACCTTGGTGATCCAAGCGACTCTGAGACCTTCGGAGAGGACTGTGAGGACTTTGAGGATTTGGAAGAAGACGTTACGGCTTCCAACGATTCTAAGATTCCTGATGATTTGGAGACTCTGACCGCCACAGAAGCCCCTGAGGACTTGGATTTCGAAGAAGATTCTGAAGGCTCAACCGTATCTGAAACCTCCAAAAATGAAGAATCTGAGGACAACTCGAACTCTACCACAGTTGCTCCAGTGCCCACCGTCGCCACAGAGGTGTCTTTCAACGAGACTGAAAATAGCGAAGGGTCCTCGAAGGAGCGCTCCGAGTCCTCACAAGATTCCGGCGTAGTTCCTCGTAATTCCTTCCTAAAAGCGTTCGATCTCGTCAAAGACTTTCTGCTGAACTATCCCATCATCGTCTCGCTCGTCGTCTTAGGCAGTGTGGGCGTTGCTCTGTTCCTGGTCTACCGCCGCCGGAAGAACAAATTCTCCTACAAACTGCCTCATTAGGTTTCAAGTGTTTGTCAATGCTTTACCACGATGTTGAAATAAAGTTAAATAAAAATAAAGGACCACCTGATGATTGTAAAGCTGTGTTGGGCCAGTGTACTGCCACCAAAGCAGCACGTCTCATTTGGCTGAAGTACCAAGACCTTTCAGCGCTGTAGTAGGACATATTGGACTCTAAAGATCCCACTGTTTCGTACCTATATAAGCTGTTGTAATCATCGATACAAAGCTTAAATACTCGGTCCTGCTAAATTGAAGATCAAGTAGTTCTCACGTAAGGTGAAGAGTACTGTTTTAGGTAAGGATAAAGTATGGGAATTACCGATTTCCGGTTCCCACTTGCACGTCGCAAGAAACTTGACCCGGTCAAGTTCCCTTGGGCACCTGTACATCACAGCAAACGACGCGAATCTGTGAAAGCACGCGCGAACACCGCCATTTGGACGCCTAGTCACGTAGGCATGTGTTCGTCGTCACGCCATCAGTCGAACTATGCGTGTCCGATGTTCTTCCTAAGCCACTGGAAATCACACATTTCATCTTCACACCGTTGCTATTCCAACACTGGAGACCTACTAATTCCCCATCCTTTGTGAAGCCGTATGTGATGAAAGCCAGCTATGACAATTACGACTGAAATGAAAGTGGAGGTTTAGGGAAACCAGGCTGGCATAAAAACGCGAAATGAGGAATGAAAAAGAAAAAAAGATAGCGCATGAGAAGCTCCTCTCACCACTGAACCGCAAACATTCGATTAAGGGGAGTGGAACAATCTAACAAACGAACCAACAAGTGACTTCTGTGATCTCGCCATGGTTGAACGACATATGGTAACACGTCAGTATTTACAACGCAGTTGACTTGAGCAGCGATACTCCCCAGTGCTGTGCCGGTCTCGAGGGTCTCCCACAGTATGCTCTGCTTCTCGAGCATGTCAATTCTGGGTTACAAGAATCAGCTGAATCCAAGGGGATGGTCCAACGCATCCATTTTTACTTTTCTGCTACGGTAGTTGTTTTTTGTTGAGTTTTCGGTAACCATATCTTCGGTGAATGTTCGGCATAACTTGTAAATGATGTCGCGCCTGTTGAAGAAGTAGATTGCTAACTTTCTGATCTGTGGCGCTACCAACGAGGACAGCATCTGTTTTGCCAATCATGCGGTCCTTGTGACACGCGAGTGATCCTCAGTGGCGCACAAGATCCGCCTAAGAAACGGTGTACAAATCAGCTTCACCTCATTTATATCTCGGCGCGAATGTCTCCGGACTGACGGTGGGCGATAGTTGTTTCTTAGGATGCCCTCCTTGCGCGGATTGGCGCTCTGCTTATATATACCCGGAAGGGGTCGATTTCGAGCGTGGATGGCTTCTTTATAATGTGTGTTGCCTGTGTGTCATTAACTGGTCTTTTGTACTTACCAGTAGGAAGACTGTCAGCAGTTGCATGTGAGTACGGTCACTGGTCGCCTTGTGGACCACGAGCTTTAGGGAATTTGCATGTTTTCCAACTGACAAATTCAGCGAGCGCCAGTGCCTTCCGTTTAACCGTATACTTCAACGTATAGTTGACGTTCTTAGATTTTGCTTCTTTTCAGAAAACATGTCTCAATCTTCGCAAAACAACGAGAGGTCGCAGTCCCCATCCCTTCCAAGCTTGGACGTAAGGATCATGCGTTGGTGTCGTGTTTAATTCATCCATTTAGGGCGCCGAAGGCAGCTATACCTCACTCTTGTATGAGCCGGCCAAAACTCCCGAGGATCTGGCAAAGGAGTGCTACTTGTACGGCCAGCTGATTGGACTTGTCGGATCGCGCCTCCAATCCCTGGACTTTGCCGAATTCCGCCATTGCCTCTTCGAAATGTTTGACCGATACAAGACCATCGACTAGTAAGCCATCTTGTTGCTGTGATGTCGAGTTGTCGCTTTGACCTAGTGCGTAGAACATTTCGTAGCACTGTATAACGTACGCTAAATAAACGAACCGTTTTTTCTTTACTGTTTTTCTTTGGTATATGCGGAGTAAAACCGTCAAGGATGAGTTGATTTATTAGATTTGCTGGTACGGTGGTCGGCTCTCGAGTGATGCAGTTGCGCTTCAATTTGCAAGGCAATCTGGACCAGAAGAAGCTGAGGACTACTTGTCTACGTGAGTTATCCCATTTGTCTAATTCGATTTGCACATGTAGCCGCACATTTAGGGTCTGCTAGACGCGTTCGCCAAAACCCGACGCACTTTGGCCGTCTAACAGGACACCGTTGCAGACAGTTCGGAAGCTATAAATAGGAGCTCGCATGGTGCTTTCGTCAGTCGTCCATCAGGACTCCTCACCAACCAACCGAAGCAATGGCCGCCCTCGCCGCTGATCCTCCCGCCGCTCAGGTCCCCGCCTCCGGAGGCAAGTCCGTCCACCAGCTGGTCAACTCTGGAGCCACCCGTCTCGCCTTCAAGGTCAAGTCGT
Source organism: Steinernema khuongi (assembly GCA_016648015.1). Classification (NCBI taxonomy): domain Eukaryota; kingdom Metazoa; phylum Nematoda; class Chromadorea; order Rhabditida; family Steinernematidae; genus Steinernema; species Steinernema khuongi. Next base: position 512 of record JADLIF010000986.1, on the reverse strand, counting down.
CGAACAACAACGAGTACCGCCTGAAGCCCGTCTTCGGATTCGTCGAGCCTGGAGCCTCCACCGCCCTGGAAATCACCCGCCTTCCCGGACCTCCCAAGGAGGACAAGAAGGTCGTCCAGTTCTCCGAAGTGCCTGCCGACTGCACGGATGCCCAGGCTGTCTTCAAGGCTGGACCTGCCCAAGGAGAAATCACCATCCCCGTTTCCGCCGTCGCTGATACTCCCGCGCCTGCGGCTGCCCCCGCCGAAGCGGCGCCGCAGTAGATTATGTCAGTGATGTATGTGCAAATTCAGATGGAGTAATAAATCATGTCTATGTGTTTGCATAACATTGGTAACATCTTTGTGGAGAAGTCGTAAGTGTTTCAGTCATTTATTGAATGTTAAGCCGTTTCGCCGCCCTACGGGCGGCTCACGTCTAGCACTTATGCTTAGAGCTTTTTGATTTTTGCTATATGCTTTTGATTTCATGAAAAACGCTCCAGAAAACAGCATTTTGCCCCTTGATTTTGC
>JADLIF010000985.1:0-25565 GCA_016648015.1 Steinernema khuongi | reverse complement strand
AGGTCGATGATGCACCAACCGTAACAGAAACCTCAAAGAGAGTTGCCCCCCTTTCACTGTTTTTTTCTCTCAGAAACCTAAATTTAGGCAAAAATTTTTTGGCCCTTCGGGCCGAATGGGGGGGGGGGAGGGTCTCTCCTGCAACCGGAGACAACGGGCTCGTGCGCATCTATGACCAGGTTATACCGAGGTGCGAGACCCAGGTCGTCATTGTCGACATCGTCACCGTCGCCGACGATGTATTCGGGCAACAGCTGACTTGTGTTGATTTTCCTACCATCATCATTGGCGCGACGATGGACCCTCGGGCGCGGCGGCTTGCTTTAGCACCCTTCCCCGAGAGTCCCGACCCCGTAGCCCGCGGGGGTCCATTGTCCGACAGTGGCGCCGCTGCGACCACAGCGCCTCGGTGGTGGTCATAGCGCGGCGTTGTTGTTATGGTGCAGCCCGCAGTGCCGGCCACTGGGCCACCGTCCTGCGACATTTGCTGCGTTTCGGGTCCTCCGGCTCCCTGTGGCGCCTGGGGCGGGGCACCGTGCACGGACTCTGGCTTGGTGCGGCCATGTCGTCGTGGAGGCGAAGCTCCACACCATCACTTGCTGAACGCTTGAAGATGATTTTATTGATTCATTAAATCCGGTACCTGGTAGCTGTACCTGGGACATAGTTTGTTTTGTTTTTTCCCGGGGTATCATGCATTACCAAAACTGTATGGCCTACTTAAGTATCCCAATAGGCGAGATTTTTGGCCCCCCTTTATAGTTTATTTATCTCTTTTGTCGGGTTATTTTTTGTCATAAAGGTTCTCCATCCTTAATATGTGCGACGTAATTTATCGTTGAGTAAGAGCTTTTTTTGTAGTATTTTGAACGCTGTATTGAATTTCATCCATTTAAATTCGGTCATTTGATTTCCTACACCTTACTTTTTCCTGTACATTTCCTACACATGAGGCTTACTTTTCATGTATCATTTTTTACGTACCAGTTTTACTGCCTATTGCGTTCCTACTTGACGTTTGCCCAGTAATTATTTTATGTTTTATGTGTTTGTTATCTTTAGTTTTAACGAGATATCTTAACAGATACAAGCTGTTTTGCGGTAATTTGAATGTAACAGATATTGGGGGGTCATCTGCTCTAACGAAATATTAAGAACCTAATGAATCTACGATCACAATATCCAATTACCATCTAGAATCTAGATGGTAATTGGATATTGTGATCGTAGATTCATTAGACTCCATCAATAATCTAGATTCTAGATTATTGATGGAGTAAAGCACTCCATAAAATTTTTTATATGATAAATTGTTAATACGCATTTTAAAATAAAGGCCCAATAAATTTCGCAGATGGACTGCCAATCCTTCTTTTTATTAGTCTTGCACCGTAAATCTACGGCTAACCCGATTGGATCTCTAACATCAATCCTACGATTTATGGCGACATCACGTGTAATTTGAGAGATAGCCCTTCTGTGCAAAAGACGCATTTTTCTTAAATGTCTGGTACAAAGCGGCATATTATGCAAAAATCTCATTTACGTTAAAAAAACTGAATCGAGTACAAACAGCTGATGTATTGCGTGCTTTGAAATATGATAACACTTGTAGTAGTCATTTCACAATTGAGTGCCTTATTCCTGATCGCCATTGATGAACTTTCTTATCTTAGTCACTGAAAATTTTTTCTCATTGATGAAGCTGCTTCGTGATGGATTTCTTCGGATTACTACCTGTTGCCCCTCATGTTCAGCGTAGAAAGCCGGTTTCGTCCCTGTGGATTGCAATTATCTCTGTGAGGGCAAAGCCACTATCCGGGGGAATTCGTTAACTCAGCTCTTGTCTGCAATCAACAGATTTGTCTTGCTTGTACAAGATAATAAATCATGCCCGCAGGCCATCTGTCCGCACGCCGAATTCTTGTGTTCTCCACGGAGGCGTTCTGGCGAACTCGCCTCACGGCCCTCGATGACCCGTCGAGGAAGTGTTGCTCGTCTGATTAGCTAAAACGCGTTACCGGCGAATATTTATCAAAAGGGGACGACGCCCCGCAAGCTGTTCCTCATCTCCCCGAGCTCGTTGTGATAATTTATTAGTTTTCCGCTTTGGAGAAGCTCGTCCGGGTCGTGTCGTAGCCGATCTATATTCGCGCTTTATTGCCATTTCTCGCTATTGATTAGGTGCCTGATTGCACCGTCCTGTAACGTTTTGTTTACGCTAAGCCGTGTGGATAGTTAGCAGTAGGCTCCGCGAGCTGATCTGTTTAGTACCGAGCCTATATTCGATATTATACCGAGTCTGGATTAGCTGTACTTCGAGTTGAACGTTAATGGAACAACGCTGTTCTTTCACGCAATGGAACGATATTCCAGCAACGCGGAATTCATAACGTGTAAAAATCCTTGTTTTATTTGATCTTATGTGCCTTATTTATGTACATCGTGTAAAGGCATCGTGTAGGTAGCAGTAGATTCCGCAGGCCTATCTGAATCAAATTTAATTTTCTCGCCTAACTCCTCAACGTTTATTTTTGGTCGCATCGTAAATTACAACGTGCAGTACTGATATAATGCCAATATAAATAAATTGTGCATCACACCTTTTACCTGTAAATCAGCTCAGATGAACATATTCGCAGAGATGTTTATCGTTGAAAAAACCGAGAGAACATTATCCCGAAGATAAGTAAGTGGAAAAGAATGTGGATTATTTCGCTTCTGATGGTAGATTGATACCAGTATGGTCAAAGTACCGCGTATTTTTCTCATATGCCGTATCAGTCACATAGTATTCCCAAACTTCTCCAGACATTTCCATTTAAAATGGATTTTCACATTAAAATCTAAAAGGATGTGGCGTCTTGGTCCTTGGTTGAACGGATGACAAGCCATACGTCTTTGTTTATGTGTCTTCTTTCCTTGACGTATCTATTGAAAGGACATTTTGAGTGTCGTCAAAAAGTATCCATAGTAACTGGTCTTATTGAAGAACTTAGACGTGGGTTGTCCTCTATTGCCAGTATTCACGTAGAGAACGTTCACCCCTAATTGATGACGTATGTTCCGCAATTGCCCACTACTCGAAGAAATAAACCCTCAAATGATATCAGGATTTTCGAGCATGCGTTGATCTTAATACGACAAGCTGCTCACCACAACAGTTGACAAAGTAGTGTTGACCCAGCAAAATTACTGGAATGAAGATGTTTTTCACATTTTTCGGCTTCTTGTCGATCGGACCTGCGGTATCGATTGATTCCAAGAGTTCGCGGGGGAACACGGACACCTGACGACCTTAATAAACTCGCCTCCAGAGCTCGAGCACCGTTTTTCGCTTTTGGCTTTCGCACTTTGCCGATTTCTTTTGACGCCATTTTCTCCGGAAGAGTTTAATGTTCTAATTGTTGCGATGTGTGAAGGGCGTGAAATGTGCTCGAGAAATTTTAAAATAGAACGGGCCACAAGTGACTTTTCGTGTCAAAGAAGTTTTTTTGTCTCTGACAATAAGGTTTGGTTAATCTCAAGCGTCAAATACTGATTAGAAACTATTCTCAATTGAAATCCGCATTTTGGTTTTTTTGTAAAGTGCTATGACAGAAGAACCTCATGAAGAACCCCCGCCAACGTTTAAATCTATTAGTTAATTGTGTGTGTGGAGATTTTTGCTTCGCTATGAATGATGGACAAGTTTCCTTCTATTCTCGACACGTTTTGGTATTCCTGGATCTAATAACCAGCACAGAAATTTGATGTCACACCTACTTAGGAAACTTGTGAAGAGGATGTTTCCAAAACTTGCTGACAAATTTAGGGCCTGAACACGCTGTGTACTTATGCGGATGTCTCTTTTGAGGGTATTTGTATACATGACACATTCATTATACTCGTAAATGAACTTATGAACTTATTGCTTGTTCCCGTAAAGCATGTGAAAATAGAGGAAACCAAACAAGTAAAAAGCGGTTCTAGACATTCATAATTTTAAATTTAAAAATTATGACAATTTCCCTGCTAGTGTTCCTCTCCGTGGTGAGTTACTCTCAAGTGCACTTCGCTTCCAATCCTATCCTTGAGATACGGGTCCCCATAATTAACTCAAACAAGCCGAGCGCAAATTAAATAAGTCCCACATCCCGAAGTCTACTTTCCTCTCAAAGTCGCCTTGAATCATAATTTCGCACGCGAAATCCCTTTGATTTCATTACCATAATGCGGACGAGCGCGTCTTCCCTACGGCTACGTGCGCCGTCGCGAGTGATTAGCCGTTCGCGGTCGGAGTCTCAGGGATGCGCGCCGGCTGAAGTTGTTGCCATTTGCCAGTTTCGCGACGCACTTGGGAGGAGCGCACGCTCTGATTATTAGATTAGGCGGCTCCGCAGCGCCTCTTCGACGACCAGAAGCAGAACAAGTCTTACGCGGCGGTTCGGACAAGCAAAAATTGGTTTTAGGCCGGCACTTGACGTTTCGCGTGACTTGGGAATTGTCAGGCAGTTAATTATTTCCTCAAACTCTCCATCGGTCACACTTGTCAGCGCGGGCGCAGCCCTTTTGAACAGCACATAAAGGGGCTCAGAGGGCACCCTGAATTGCCCTTGGTCAGTGGAGGACCGCTGATTGTCGTCGTTTATTGGTCTCGCTTATTTCATTTGCTTAAGTAGGAATTTCATTTGATTTCCATAGGCATGTTCTTCTGGAAAACCACGAGCTTAAGATTGGATGGGATACGCCACTTAGTTTCCCTCTGTTCTCGGAGAGTAAATTTTGTGGAACTCATGCAGTTTCAGCCCCACATTGCCTGCCCATTTCATTAGTGCACTTCCAAGCTGATGGCTTTCTATGTTGTTGGTCACGGCAAAGTACAAAAAGTGACTACCATAACAAGTAAGTGAAACGAGGGAGAAAACAAGCGGATGATTCAATTAATTATGTTTCGGCCCATGAGAATGTACATATACAGCCCTTTCTTCTCGTTGTTGTAGGCGCGCTTTCCTCTGTCGTGACAACGTGGCTGAAGACCGTCCAACAACGTCGATGCGTGCTTGTAAAATGTGACTTGAAGATTTACTAGGAACTCTGATCTCTGCAAAAATTTTTACATAGAAGCGTAGACAACAACAGACAACAGGACGAAAAACTAGCATTACTTGCAAAGACAACGACCTCATTAGATCCACAATAATGAGAAAGGCAGCAGTCAGTCGCAATAATTAGGTTTCTTTGACAGGTTTATGACTCGCTACAACGGTCTTCTGAACAAATTGCTTCCAACAGGTCCAAACAAAGTCTTATTTTTTGACTTACTTGAGCCCTGTAAAGTATTTCCTTTCCAAATGGAAGTTTACATCCTCTAGGAAGAAGTTCTTCCTTGGCACAATACATTCTTTTAGTAATAACGAATGAAAACTTTTCTCTTCTAAAGAAGCACTGCTGAAGATCTGATGTTTCTTATGCTTCCAAAAGATCAGAGGTTTCGCACGAAAAGTGCGTTGCTTGCGTCCCAATCGATGCACTGTTGTGTGAATTTTCTTCGCATCGCAAACTGACTATTATGAAGAAATGTTTAAATGATCCTGCTGCGCCCATAAAAAACTTTTTTGCAACATGGATGATGAAGTTTTGGAAAAATCCCCACCTCCTAGGAGTTCGTTAAACCCTATTCAGAAATGGTTGTCCAAACGGGCAATACCTGTCTATTTTCATTGCCACGATTGCGGCGATGAATTCTCGAACAAAGCCGAATTCGATGAACACGTGGTCGTACATCAAATAGCGGACATGTGCTACCAGATTCAGGAGTGCGAGGATATGCGCTTGGAACAAAAAGAAACTTCGCTTTTCCAAAGCGCGACATTCGATACATCTCCCAGTGACGAATACATGGACGAAGAAAACAGTTTCCCAATAGGCTCCCATGGCTCCATTACGTCTAGTTCACCGACACAACCCATCCAAGCTGATTCTCAACTTTCGCCTTCTCCTCAGAGTACCAGTCGATCTTCACGACCTTATAGTCCTGCTCCAACATCCACGTTAATGACTTTCGTTGCCGATTCAGAAGCCACATTCGCGAGAGAGACGAATTGAAGACCATCAAAAGACCGTACAAAATGCTTCTAGACATTCTCACCGATGAAGGTGTTGTAAGCGTGACAAAACAGTATGACGTTTCTTTACGTTCTGGAGCCTATACCCCTTTGAAGTTCTACCAGAATTGCCAAAGTACATTTGCTTCTTGTTTTGACACATTTTTTTATTGTCCATTGATGTAGTATTGAAACGATGCACCAGTGCTCAGTGGGAAAAGCGGAGCAGTAGCTCTCTTTGTAAATAACAAGGGTATAAAACTATGATCTAGAATGATTACGAGTTAATCTGTACATTATTTTCACCGGACCAGTGATAATCCGATGAAGTATTGGGTGATCTATCTTTCCGCTTCATGCTTCCTGCCTATCGTCATATTCCCTAGATGCTTGGCCTGCAGCTCGCACAACAACCATAAAACCATTAATTATTCATTCGCGTCAGTCATCCCAATTTGAGCGTCGAGTGAGTCGCCGCTCATTAACGCGCCAATAAAATGATAGACGAGCGCATCGGCGAGACCTCTTCATGGACACTTTGGCTAATTTTTGACACTTTTCAGAAACGAACCCACCGGCGCCGCGAGCTCGGCACCTGCACTAGGCGCGTCTCGCACACGCAGGAGAGAGGAGTGAGCGCTCACAACTGTCGCTGATGGGCCGAGTAGGCTCGCACCATTCGATGATCTCTACTTGCCGCTTTTGATGTGAGTATTTATTAATCCAAAGGGCGTCTGTCCATTTTGTGTCGTCGTGTTTTCCCCCGAGGTCGTCATGAACTTCGTTTTGTAGTGGTCAGCAGCGTGCCACGGCAAGCATCGTATTGCGACGGATTGCGACCATTGCCGCCCAGTCGATGATGTTGCATGTTTATTTGGTGAGTTTTTTTTGCGTGGACATTTTTTGCTTTTTGGTGACGATGGCACTTTAAAAAACCTGCCTCAAATGACACGAACGTTTCGAAAGTCTATGCAGCATAAACTCGAGTAAATAAATGACAGTAGGCCATTTATTTGAGTGTCGAAGTTAACCATACTAGTAGTCCCAAATGAACTTCAATGGGAAAGGAACCGTTGAATACTCTCTATGGAGTGAAAATTCCGCAAAAATTTTTCTGCCCTTCGATTAGCCCCTTAAAACAATCCGCTTTTAAAAATTCAAAAGGAACCGAAGAATTTAAAAACGGGGGAAGTTTTAAATGGTGGCTTTACCGAGGTCCTTTTCTTTTCACCTCAATGTATAACCTTAATTGAACAAAATAACGACTGACATATAAGAACCTGGAGATGTTCGTGTCTAAAAAAAATTCCTAATTATTATGCTACCAAAAAAGACAACTTCACATCTATGAAAATGTAAGTAAACTGATGGCGTGCCTCCTTGGTCGGCAGGGTGCCAACAATGTTCTTCAAAATTTGCGAATTCCTTTGTGAACGACATAATTAAAACCCGAAAACAAAGTATTTCCACACAAGTCTTGCTTTGTGTTACGTTGGAATATGTTAAAGTTGTATATCGCAAATTTTTCGGGTTCCTTTATGTAATCATATCTGAACGTTTAACATCCCAGTCAGTAGGAGCACTTTAAAATTATGCAGAACTTGTTGAAATATGGACGCTGATTTAATAATCCGACATTCAGATAAAGTAGAAAATGCCCGGCAAGAAACGACATGGTCCGTACGATATTATTGCCGAGGACATTTACGACTGTCGCGTCCCTTTGCACAACGAGGTCGCCTACCAGCATGGAATCCATTTCGAAGCTAAGGTACACCGCCGCCGGCGGACGGATCATTTATCACACCAAAGGAAACATTGTAGTACATCGGCAGTATGGAGATCCTGCGGCCCGGCACCCGTATAGAGATCGTCGCCGCAATGCGGCGTGTTCGAGTAGGCGATCGATCTTCTTGATTAATGGTGTTAATGCGCGTCGCCGTCTGTTTCAGTACGAGTTCAAGGCGAGAAATGTGCCAAAGAGACCAGTTGACATAACCGTTTCCGTCGATGGCGTTAAGGTTGTGGCGAAACGGAGCAAAGTGAGTTTGAGCTGCGGATTTGAAATAAGTGCATTGCACTTAAAGACTCGGGACACAATTGGAAAAATCTATTTTTGGGGAAAATTTCATTTGCCATGGAAGACTCTGGTGTAATTCGCAAAAGGGACAGACAAAGGTCTTTGTGAGGTTTGCTTTGATTACACAACGATTTCTGCTCTGACCAATAAAATAAGGTTAAGTCTGCAATAAGATTTTGCTGACAATGAGTCCGATTCTGAGAAATATGAGCGCGGATTAGAGGATGTATGTAGAAAAATACAGTACAAAAATACACTTTGTGCTTTGCTTCTCTGGCAGTGGAGTCAGTAAATCAATTCTATGCCAACATACTAAACAAAGTAAAAGTCTGGAAGGCATAGCTTGCAGTCCACTGCATTCCGTAAGGTTTGGTGGTATTACAAATAGTCATCGCACCACGTTTAAAAATAAGAGTACCTCTATTTCTGCGTGGCTGCACAAATTTTTAGATGAATTATCTCACATGCATTGAAACATGCTGAATCTTTTAGGTCTGGTTCTTGATATTTTTTGGTGTTCTTATTAATCTTTGCACTCTTTCTCTCAAGTGTACAAATAAAAAGTATAACCTTAAAGAGGAAATAAATCATACTATCCTCCAAATAAGCTTCTGTCGCACATAGGAACAAAAGATTTTTATTTTGGTTAAACTGTGTTTCCACTAAACATTTTCATCATTGTCCAAATTCGCTCTCCTTTGCCAATTTCAACTACTTGCCATCTAAAAGGGGGGATTATAAGCACTGTTACATGTGACATAGAGCAGAAGGCTTGAAGTAAACATGCCCACAGACAAAATAAAAAATAATGTGTCTCTTACCAAAATGATTACAGCGTAAATCAGGATGTCGGTAATAGCTGTCAGCCGCCGCCCGCTTTATGTGCGAAAATCATCAACATTTTAATTTGTGACGCATTCTCGCACCTTTCCATCGGCGTTGTAAGAAGAGGCTGGTGTGAATGCTGCCGATATGAATATGGGAATATCGCAGTTTCTACACAACTATGGAACAGCTTGCCTGGATTACTATGTATAAACGACAATCGTATATTGATGAAGATAAGATTACTTTGGGTCACCGGGACCTTCCTAGCCAGAGGCCTAAACACTGAGTAATAGATCACTTTTACAGTTAGGTTTCTTGTACCTGTATTTATGGTCCCTAATCAATTAACTGAAGCAAACAGCGACGGAGTGCAATAAACAAGTCTACTTAACAAACACACTAATAAACCTCGAGTGTCGGGTGATAGCAGCGTGAGAATCTTAGGATTTGAAGCAATTCTATGTCCCTTACACTATTGCTGGCGGCATCCGGTTGGTCGGAAAGAGTTTGCATTAAAGATGATGAGGCGATGGAACATTTAAAAGAGTTATTGTGTTTCTGATGATCTGAAGAATGAATTCTTTATAATGATAAAGTACTGCTAATGCTCCAGTAGACATACATCACCATAAAGTTCCTTTAATTAGACCAATGCTCTTCATTTAACGTTTGTTAAACAATTTGCAAAGCTGGCACTCAAAACCACTTCCTTTCGCACATGCGATATAAACCTACCACTGACGTCAGTCGTCCCGACAACAATTGAGCGACGATATCACTGGGTAACGAGACACCTCGACAAGCGATAAAATGCTTAAGTTCTCCAAACACTAGAAAAAATGTGCACACATTTAAATGTTTAATATTATAAAGATGGTTTGCTACCTGAGAGATTTTCAGAGTATGGATTGTTCAAACCACTCAATATTTCAAGCAGAATTAAAATAAATTCGGAGAATGTCTTCTTAAATTAGGCAGTCCCCGGAAATTGAGCTAAAACATGGTTGAAATGAACGGCGTAGAATTATTTACAGCGTAAATAGCGATGCCCTCACTCAATCTACAATACATAAATGGTTTAAAACACGATTAAGTAATAATGTTACATATACTTGAAATATTTTCTCTAACCCACGCTGGATGTTTCAAAAATCTACGTAAATAAAGTGTTATTTTCAAACTCTTTTGTGACTCTTTTGGTAGGATATTTTGAGTTACAGCTTGCCGCGCTATTTGAAATGGGTAAACCTACGCTTTTTATTCCAACCATGTTTTAGGTTTTAAATTCCGAAAAAATCGACAACAAAAGTGGAACAGACAAAAAAAAACTGCCCTATTAAATTAGGCCCAAGTATCTGCAGTGTTTTTTGCGAACGGTCGCTCGGAGCTTAGCAACCACTAATGCTAACGAGAAGCCATTTGTTAAATGAAATTGGCAACAACTGTTTCTTCTGGGTCTATTAAGCATAATGCCCTAGTATTTATTTGCTATTACTGCATAAGCAATCGGAATAGATCAAATGGAGTACTGAATGATCGCTTTACAAAATATTAGAAACAGAACCTCGACAAAACTAATTGCTAAACATTTAGAAACAAATGAAAGAACAGACGTGGGATGAAAGCAAACTTCTCGTCATGCACCACCCTATTTATAGGTTTGACATATACCATGCACTCAACATCCAACGTAAAATAATTTCAGAATCTTCTACGTATCTCATGACTCCCAGGATCTTAAAATTTTCTCATACATTGCACGCGACGGGCCGTCGAATTCGTTCAAATGCAATGTCTACAAATGCTCAAAGAAAGTAAGTCTTTGCCACAGAAATAAATCGTGATTCGCACGTCTCTTTTGAAAAAGCTGTTTACAGAACAAATGGGGACAAATGGTTCCGGCGGGCTTGATTGATTAAGTGGGATATCGATTTGCGATATATTGATTTTGCGGACATTTTTCGTCGGCATCCTTAGTTTTGACGTCCTCTGCGTCTTTGAAGAGGAAATGGACCAACTTTGTTTTTCTTAAAGCAAAGTGCACTATGCCTGAGAGCCACTTATTGGTTAAAATTATCATAACAATGCTGACGAGTCTAGCCTTTGAGTACCCCGAATGAATGCGAAACCATTAACCGTTTTCCGCAGTATACAACATTATGTATTGTGTCTTAAAGTACAACATGAAACTCCACCGGTTGAGAAAAAAAAAACACTTGCATACGCTTCGATCGTTTTGCCTAACCTACAACATGTTGTGCGTCAATCAGAAATAGATCTGACGACATTGTATGATGCGTGCTTAGAGACCTTCAAGATCTAAGTACGACCACCGCTTGTTTTTTTAGATATCTCGGATGAGCTGTTTGAAAGTTTCCCTTTGGAAAAGACTGTTCTTGTTTGTATCTTCTTACTTGCTTAATACGCTTTAAGGTTGGAATCACTTCTACAACTTCTACACTATCTTCGTTTCGTTAGTTTAGGTTTTCCACTTATTCTCACCCACAAAGATCCCCACATGATGGCACGTAAGGCTCATTAATCTTTCTAACAGGCCACAGAAAGTTGAAAAATGATAGTGGCGTTGGCGGTCAGAGTTGACCTCAACTGGTAGTTCGCCGCAACCTGCCTTCGCCACCGATTTACGTCATCCTCCCTCGGTGAACCGACCATATTGTTTGGCTAAACCAACTAAAGATTGTGCATCGTGGAACGGCCGGCAGATGTGCGGCGCGATTTCTTCTCTGGAGAGGGTGGATTTATATGCGAGCCGAAGACGTCATAGACGATCATCATCGCGTCGCCGCAGGGACGTCCCGGCGCGTTATTTTAAAACTCTCCTGGCGTGTCCGCTTCACCGCCGTCGCCGGAGCTGTACGTCAGCGGGGAAGCAAGCTTTCGAGCTGATTGTGTGTATGTGAGTGTGTAGAGAAACGTGAGCTCGCAATCATCTCCAGGCGACAGTTGCTCCCGAGTCACATCGCGCCCGTCGATCGGCCGGCCTGCCAGCGGCGCTGCCGCCGCGATCCATCCCGTTTGCGCCTCTAGAGCAGCTCCTCAGCGCTAGTAGCGGCCGTGTGTCATCGACCGTTTTTCTTGATTCCTCACCACTGCTACTACTTTTTGACTATTTTCCCATCGTCGTCACGCCGTCGTTGTTATTCGGTTGTCACCGCAAAGGAAACATCTTCTGCAGGAGGAGCTACCCTCAGTTCTCAGGCGTCGTGCTTGCCGCGCTAGGCCGATATACAACGCGTTTACTAAGGCGACACGAACACACCTCCGGCTCGTCGTTTTGCCTGGCCTTTTGCCCTTCGCGACCACCACTGTATTTCGCGACTTTGGGCACGGGGTGGTGGCCGGCGACGTGACGCTGCCCGATGGACGGCGGCCGGCGCTACAGTAGCTTAGAAGACCACCACCACGATGATTCGTCTGCACCACGACGAAGGCGACAGTGATGACCTGGCGGCGGGATGCTCCGAGGAGCAGCGCTTCTACTACCTTAGGCTCATGGCCAAGCCGAGCGAAAAGGATGAACCGCGCAAAATGAAGTTTACCCGGTGGTCAGCACCGAAGTCGAGCTTCATGAGCGTTGATGACGACCCTGAGCTTGAGGTGGCGATTTTTAAGTTCTACTTATCTTTTCTGACTGGAGAAGTCTTTCGCCAAATGATGCGAAAGATCCAGTTTGTAAAATTTTGTAAAATTACTATCCTTGGTAGTAACGTGGGACCAAAAATTTTCATTAACTGTACTCAATGAACACAAATATAGGTCAAACTCAAAGAATGAACGGTGGATTGTTAATCAAGCTAAAACCAAAAAACTTCGGTTACTATTTTGTCAGCTGAAAAATAAGGTTAGCCCTCACCACGATGGAATCCATGTGAAGCCCCCTAATATAAAAGTTTACGACCTAATATAAAACATTCATGCGAGCAGCGCGGTTATAGGGATCCTGATGTACAAAAAGTGGTATGGATTTAATATCACTTGAATTGGGTGAAAATTCTGCACTAATAGAATCTGCTGGGAATTCACAGTACTATTTCACATATACCAAGGAGTGTGAAATAAGGTTCAATGAGAATGGCAGCAATGCTCTCCGTATTGAGACGAAATTGCACTTTTCCTGTTAGAAATAACGTCTACGTTTGCTTGCCGTCTACCTCGAAAAGTCTTATTTAGTAATTCCACCATTTCATGCACTTTTTTGTTTATCCGGCAGGCATAAAAAACAAAAATATCCTACCACCATTGGTAAGCTTTTCCAAGAATATTGACTTTTGCGTCATCGGTAATTCATCAATGGTCCTCTTGGAGGTGAACACATCACTCGGAAAATAAGCGAGGAGAGGGCCTGAGCAAAGGAAACTTTGCCCTAAATACTTAGGGCAAAGTTATACCTAATTTTAGGCTGCACAATTGTCGCACTTGAGTGAGATTAAATTACGGTTTCAATTAACTTTCTAAGTTTCTAATAATTAGCTCAAAAACTATCCAGGAATAATTGAACAAATTGCATGAAGATCAGCAAGCTGGCAGCAAGACAAAAACTAAAGTGAAACCCTAGCCCCTGCAAACTGACATGTTGTTTGGTAGAAAACGCCAATGATGTCACTCCTAATCGATTTGTACAATACAATTTATTCATCAAATTCTGCCGCCCTGTTCTTCGGTGCGTTTTTTTGGAGTTTATTCACCATTTCTACAATAATTGCCGCTCATTTTCTGTGTTAACAATGTAATTTCCGTTTACATTAAGTGAGACCTTAATTTTTACGTCTATTTCGCCGTGTTGCTAGTTAACCTCCGGGGTCGTTCCTTGCAAACAGAGAGGAACTCGAAGAGATTTTTTTCGACAGGAAGATATGAGTTTTCGAACGTATATTCACAGCTGTCAGGTGTATCTTATGTTCTACCCGTCCGTCATTATGTGACCCCACTTTTTTATTGATTTTTTGACAGCCTGTCCGTTCACTCATAACTACCTGCGATTTGAGGATCGCCGAATCCAGCTGTGGCTATTTTTACTCCGCAAATAAAAGAGAAAGTAATAATAAATCCGCCATAAATCTTCGCCCGTATACTAATTTGCTTCCCCTAATCCATTTGCCGCAGAATGATCTACGGGTCGTTTAGAGCCAAGCGATGCGGGTCGTCAGAACGATTGGACAAGCGTTCGAAGTGTGCCACAAACTCTCCCAAGAACAAATGCAGGAAAAGCTGCAGGACGAAGCCGAAGTTGGGCCAAGCACACCTATGCGAGCAAAGGGTAAGTATCCTTGCTGAAAAGGGGCGTTTCTCTCACTTGGGGTGGAGTGTCATCCGAGCTCCCCAGTAGTCAAACCTCACGAGGCTAGGCAGTAGACATGGTGGACAGACATTTGTCAAAGGGGCTATCAAAACAACTAATTGATTGCGCCGGAATCCGTACGGGAAGGGTCGTCGCCAGTAGGTCCTCATGATCAGCTCACTCTGTCATCGCGAGCGGCTCGCCATCAGTCAGAGAACGCTTTTTTTCTGTCGCCATCATTGCTAAGCCTCATGCTCCTGTGCAACCGATCCTCGCTGCGCCGCAGGGGTAGTTGTCCCCATCCGGAGAACTCGGAATCTCCGCCGGCTGACGCACGACGGCGCAAGATGACCCAGTGCGTCTTTCCGCTGACGGCCTCTATCCTGAATTCAGTGTCTGGATCGATGATCAGCGAAGAAGATGCGGAACAGCTAGAAGCGGAGGAGAAACTCTCGGCAGTAGAAGAAGTTTCCAGAACGCCGAGCCCGGTGAGACAACCATCTCAGCAACCTTCTTCATCAACGGCCTTCACCGGGAAAAGACACTCTATAGTAGGTTACTCCTGTTGGTACTAAGCATTCCGTATATCCAGTTTATGCCCCGGAAAGTGAGCTCGGACGTCTCTTCAAGTCAAAGTACAGCAATTGAGAATGCCCCTCAAACATCTACAGGAGGGCCTTCTGCCTTCGTTCCAAATCCCCAGTCTTTCACCGCTCAAAGCAAACCGAATCCTGCTCAGGGCACACAGCCCATGACTGCTCAACAGTGAGTTCTTTGGGTATAATAATATCAAAATTTAACAAAATAAGGTATTCAAACCTTTAAAGATATTAGCACAAGCCAGAAGAATGAACTTCAAAAACATTAAAAAAGAAAACATACATGTTGCTCTATGTAAAACAGTTAATTGTAATCTTCACGCAGGAACATCTAACGTTTTTACAAGTATTAAAAAGGAAACCCCGAACTTCTACTCTGCGGAGAGAGCTCACTATAAGAATGCATTATGAGTCAAAAAGCTTACATTTCCCGGGAAATAAACGATAACAACTTTAACATAAAGGGCACTTCAAAGTTCCTCTCTTTTACAGATATACTGTTGACCACGTCAGCGCTCTAGAACCATTTTAGTTCCGCATCCAAGAGCCCAGTGCCTTCCTTAGACGAGCAACTGATCGAAGAGTCGCCTGTTTCTGTGTGTTTGCCTCGGAAGAAATATGGATCAGTCAGGCTGAAAGTCGGATAAAACAAAAATAAAACAAGGGAAAAGATGGATTACCAGTCGGGGAACAGCACTATTTGACGTAGCCGCAGTTACAATTGAGAGATGGTTTATAATCCCGTTTTCGGGAATAGTCAGAAGTCTACCAAACTTCCGGGATTAACGTCGAGATGTATGTCAATGCTGCCCAGCAGTTTATGGGATGACATCTTCCACGCTGTGGGTATATGCTATTTGTACTCAATTGCATGAATCAGTTCAACAAATCCAAATAATGGAACAGTCAAAGTAAGACGAAGTGTAAGAATTTTTTTGGACCCATCTGCTTTAGGATCAGTAACCATGTATGATCATAATAAAGGGACTAAAGCTGCTTGAGCAGCTGTTTCTTTAAAAGAAAAACAACTTGTCACATGACAACAGATTAATTATAAACGAGAAAAAGAGGTGTGAGGCAAAGCGCCCTGGCTGATCGATCAATTTCAGGGCCTACGGTATCCCGTCGGGCTCGAATACGCTTCCGCACTCACACACTTGGAATCCTCAAATTCCGGTCGCTGCATTCCCGTCTGTACAATCGCTGGACGCAAACGCTCAGCAACAGTATGCGCCGCTATATCCAGTAAGTTGATTTCTAATAAGGTTCACGATTAGTATGTTATATCCGTACAAAATACATCCGTACAACGGTACTTTAGCAGCAAAAAAATCACTAGATTTTCTAAACCTGCATTTTTTCAGTTCCAAATGCCCCTTATCGGCCCCTCAGCATCGGTACCATACGGACTTAGTTCACCCGTCATGATCAGCCCTTACGCCACGCTACAAATGCCACACCATTCGAATCTCCCAACCTCCTCCTCTGGTGGAGCACAAACCGATCAATCTCTACAGGAAGGCGCCGGCAGCGGCGACGACCAAATCCGCAGCAACGTTCCAACGGCTCTTCAACTTACTCGCTCACTTGACCAAGTGCGTTGTTCTAATGAGACGAACACTATTATTCATTCTTATAGTACAACCAACAACTTATCCGATCACAGCTTGACCAGGCGCAGCAGTCCGCACAGGTTGCAAGCTGTCAAGTGCAACTACTCCGCGATCAACTCACTTCGGAGACGACCGCACGCATTGAGGCTCAGGTAGGGAACGTTGCGCTTCGAAGACGGTTTAAGGCGCGGGGTTTAGTCAAGAACGCATCAGTTGTTGAACACGAACAGGGAGTTGCTGGAACAAGTCCAAGCGCTCGTTTCGAGGCTGCAAAATTTGGAGACGAAGATCACCAGTGAGATACAAAATGACCCGGTGAGTCTATTTGTAATCCAACGGGATATGTACTTTCCTATTTAAAACCACCGTCATGTTCTCCTTTAGTATCAGCAACCACAGAGAGGGCAAGACGCAAGATCCAGTTGCGACAGAAGGAAAGACGATGTTAGATTACCAGGTCCCCAACCAATCAATCCACAAAAACCATATCAGGTGCCTCTTGTTATCATGTGCGTATGTGTAAATCTTCTTTTCCAGCTCCAAACATTGGCCGACCTCAGGTCAGGCTCACTGCCTCCCAAGTCGGCTGAACCCACCCCTACTCAAAGAAGACGACGGCGTGGCGCGGAAGATGCTGGTGCCCGAACGGAACCCGAGTCCGCCACTGAAGACACGACCGACTACAGTAGTTCGGATCAGTACGAAGGTGCAACGGCATTAAGAGCACCGAAGGTCCCACCTCCCGAAACCACATATCCAAACCTTAGTATCCTGATGGCAAATCCTCAAGCTGCAATCACCAACGTGGCTGACTTCTTTACGATCAATCCATTTACCGGCCAACAGCAGCCTCCGATGACGAAGCCTCAAGCGATTCCTCAACGGTTGATCGAAGATGACGAGCAGCCGGGAACATCTCAGTCCTCTCCGACGTTGTCTAAAAAGAGCAGTGCTAGGATAGGCGGAGTATTTGCCGAGAAAGATTTCTCGAGAATGTCGTTCAACCCGAGGCTTCGAGAAAAGAGGTTAGCTCAAGGAGGAGGACAAGGCGAGGATCCTACAATCGGTGATCTCGAGACACCTCTAGCTGAAGAGCAGCCTGGTGAGTACAATGCATGAAGGATCGCACAAAATAAAAGATGCCTCTCGCTTTTTCTACAAACCTTTACGCGTATTTAAAATTGAGTACTTGAGACACATTTAATCTTTTCTATACACATGTAAAAGTAAAGAATAAAAATTTTGCTTAAGCTGGTGAGGCTTTAGCCCAAATAGGCACTGAGAACGACTCTATTCCAAATCGCGCTGTCGATTTCATTCCCTTAAAACATGTTTGCCGTTTGTTAATAACACCGTCAAAAGATGTTCTAAATTTCAGACAAACGTGCGCGTAGATCACCCCATAAATCAGGAGACCGAGTCTGTAGGTATTTTTGGTTACTAAGCCTACTAAGAGTTGTCTGATAGTCATTAATAATATCCTTAACAATTAACTCAATTAAGTGGACAACAAAGGCACACACTGAAACCGTTTCACTTTCAGAGCCTGAAAGCATAGCGCCACCTCAACAGCGGAAACTGACGTCGTTGCCGGAACAAGAGAGTCCGCGAAAACGGCAACGCGACCGGGCACTTTACGAAGCTCAGCGGAGAAGCGGAAGCGTCACAGGACGGCCACCACCTGGTCTCCCACTGGCGTCGTCCTCTGTCGTCACAGCCATGTACCCTCCGATAAAACTGCCACAGCCACTCGTCTCACAGGTACCGTAGCCGCTTAGCTTCCACTCCCACTAATCAGCAACCGCTTTAAAGCCAAACGTAGACGTGTTCCGCAAACGAACGCTTCGCGCCATGTCCATGGATCTTGATGAGAACCCGTGCCCACAAGAGACGGGTGGCGGTGCTAAGGCCGCTAACGGTCCGGTGCGCTCTGCCGCCGCTGCCACTTCTGCGACAATGGACAAGCAGCTCAACAACACGTACTGGAGCTTGGTAAGGCGAAAAATATACGAAATACCACGACTCGGACGCACCTTACAGGAGTCTCCCGTACAGAAGCAGTCCTTGCCAGAAGACTCTGTGAACAACAACGAGCTTCCTCCCAGCGGCGGTGGCAGAGCGACCGTTATGCCGGATCCGGACTCTGTGCGCAGGTTACTAACGCTCCTTCGGCTGCATCTAACCCCGAGTTGTTTAGCCGAAATCAACAGCAGATCGACCAGAAACGCCTTCTCACCGATCCCGTCGTGCTGGCGAAGCTGACGAAGGGAAGTGCGGCGAACCCCCCGGTTCAGCGGATCGGCAACGGGCTACCATAATTGCAACATTCCGTCTTCACAGCGGTCTTTCGGCCTGCAAGTCTCCGTAGAACTCCGTCTCTCTCTCTCCTAGTCACCCCTTCTTCCCCTTGCCCAGCGCACTCTGTGATCAGAATCTCTTCTCTCTCGACGAACTCTCCACACAACAAACCCAATAGAGTATTTATTGTTATTTTATTATTTTCTTCCGATATGTTGCTCTGTGCCAAAAAGACCGAAGTGATCACTTTGTTATTGAATTCAATGATTGTTATAGTGGATGGAAAACGAAAACTGTCGACAATAAAAAGTAAAACGAAAAATTGCGACAATTATGCGTTGATAGGAGCAGCTAAACAGTCAGACATTTCAGTCGAGCAAAATACGGCTAGCTCATAAAGCTGCCTCTTTGCAGTAAGAAATTCTACCCATATGCATCAAAGATTTTTGTGTGTCTTATTGTTTGTAACAACAGTTAAAAACATTCACATATTGTATGCATAATTACCAATCTTTGGTTTACTCCAGGGGATTATACTCGGGGAATCTTATTTTTGGGATGTTTATACCAACAATGAGTAATCCCATTCTTCTGTTAATCACAGTGTCTAAACAGATGCGCAAATTCTAATTGCTGCTATATGTAGTAAAAATAAAACAAACTGACATCAACCAACTTCTCTCGACCACCAGACATTGTTTGTCAGCAATGTTCAAGTGCCTTTTCAAGTAACAGTTTTGTACACACAAAATCTGCAGTTAGCCGATGTTCTTCACTTGAAGGACACTGAATAAGATTAGAATTCTGAAATTTCAGAAGAATTTGAAGATTTAATACACTTGACCAACAGCAATGGATCACGTTTATAAACGCCTTGTATTTATTACAAGTATTTAACAACAAATGTCGTAAACCATAAATAATATAAATAAATAGGAGTGGACGAGCGTGCCCGCTATAAGCTCAAGCGGTTCTCCTGCGTTTCTTGATTTCACAGCGGTTTCTTCTTCGGAAATCTGCTCGCCTTTGAAGTTGTTCTAGAGCATACTGCTCTTCGGTGTTCAGAACAATATGGATCATTTTGGACGAGGGAAGAGGCAGGTGGTACTCGGTATACACACCACCTTTGGAAAGACTCAGTAACTGAGACACGCTAGGCACCAAGTCGTACACTTAAACAAACAAGCACATTAAAATCATCATGTATTGTTTCGTTCATTTATAATTACTACCGTCCTGTCTGACATTTAAGAAGCGGGAGGGGTTGTAGAACCACTTATGAGATAGCGATGAAGCGTATATCTAAATGAACCCTCCCTCAACGCGTTGTGTACATCTCCTTGTAATGTCTAGCAACAAAGGCACTCGAAGGACATTGCTGATGTTTGGTAATGAGGAAAGGCGCCTTTACGCATAACGGTAGACAATTTAATTGTACGGTGACAACGTTAGGACTGTTAGATGAGCAGTACGTATCAAGATAAATGGAATAAAGAGATAAAGGTTTTGATATAGCTGAAAATATCTAAAAAATGCAGCGTTGATTTACCCACACGACGGGTTTGTAAAGAAACGTCGTTGTTGAAATTACTGCCGTTAGAATTATTCTTCCTGACTAAAAGGTTGACGAATCTCGTTCTTCTATCTCTTGTATAAAACTTTTTAAATGAAGTAACACAGATAAAATCAAAATTATGAACAACAGGGATAAAGCGTGGTCAAAAAATTAGCTTATCGATTTGCGTATATCGAATATCGTCTTGTGTATGACCGGAACAATTCCTCATCGAGACGTTGAAAAAAATATTTGTTATTTGCCACTGATTACAATAAAACGCTGAATAGGTGTTTTCACGTTTAGTACACGGCGACCTTAGATGCACTGTCTTAGAAAATAATTTATTACCGTACAAACCCAAACAAGGCAACGCGGATTGCAGGATTAAAGACAAGACGATGACTAGTGGCAAAAATAAATAATATAACACAGGTAGAATAGAGAAAATGCAGCAATTTTTCGATTCGTGTAAACGGAATGTTCCAGGAATACGGAGGTGGGAGAGATCAAGGGTGGTTGGTTTGATTGAAAAAAAGTGGTAGGAGAGAACCGGGGATATCGAATAGTCCGGTTCCCATTACTTCGCATTCTATTCTCATCATTGTGACCTGAACAGAGGATTTCGTTCTGCACTCTAAACGGACTGATTTACCTGGCCTTGGTGTGTTTCGCCGTTCATGGAGAGAGCCGGTAGAACAAGTGACATTCTTGGCCGAGAAGTTGAGTTTCGGTTGGTAGGAGGAAGCAAGAAATAGTCCTAAAAAGAACATTCAGGTAGGTTGAGTGAATAGCCAAATGGAGACTCATATTTGGGGCAATTTTCTGATGTTCTTTCACTTACTTTCATGGCTACCAGATACAACGTATCGGATCTCTGTTGTAGAGCAGCAACTAGTTGCCTGTATTTTCTTTCAGTGTCGGAAGGCAACTGGAGTTCGTAGTTCTTTACAGGAGGGCTATTCACTTCTGGTCTACGTTCCGCTGTTTTGGTATCATTCTTTGCCTTACTGTTTCCTGTGTAATTCTTTACTGACTTTTCATAGCTGCTCAGGAGATTCAAGTGCTTCCAGGCACGTTCTCGGTAGCGAGCGTTATTTTGGGCTTCCCTGGAAATTGTATTTGTTTGGAATACGCTTTAAATCCTTTACCTTTTTTCGTCGGTCTTGTTTACAATTGTGCTTAGGGAAGACCTTTTCTCCACTTTTTCTTCCTTTTTGTAGATTTTCTTGAGTGGATTCTTGCTGAGATGAATCTTGTAATCATCGAGAAGGTCATGCCTGCTAACCCAGCGGCTCAAATCATCATTAAGCCGAATAGCTTCTGTTTGGTTCATGGCTTTGGTCCCGTTGCGGCACTCATCCAGCGAAGGAATACTTGAGTTTCGATAAGATTCGCCATTTATGTCTCCGTCCTAAGGTACAAGCCATACATAAAAATGGATACGGTCATGCTTACGACAGAAGCGCTTATCAGTGGCAGCGATCGCCCAGGATGGTCTAAATTTGATGCGTCTGCTAACTCTTGTTCTGGGTTAATGTCAACTTGGCGAAAGAAAGGAGCGCCATGGAAGGTGACGATCAAGGCGAATACGAATAACACTGCACCGGCTTTCTGTCTGTTCCCTCCTGTAGTGGAAGAACGAAAGAAACCTTGATTCTGCAGATTTGATCTGAGAATGTTATTCTGAAAAAGGCTTTGCAATAATCATAAAATTTAAAAAAAAGCATGAAAACATGCCCTATGAACACTACATCTGACAACAAGAGATATGCATGTGTGACATTAAAGTGTGTGGGCATACTGTAGAATCCCTACCTCATTTTCTAAGACGGTTATCCTCTTCTTCAGCTTATCGTTGGTATCCAACAGCCTCCTATTTTCATCCTCCACAACTTTTAGTCTTTTCTGCATTCTCTCCACTTCCTGGAAATGGCCCGTCATGTCACTCCTTATTTTACGTGCGCCGTACCTCTCTCTTCCTTTGTCGCGAAAGCTGAGCCGCTTCTCGATTCCTTAACTTTCTATCTTCTTTTTTCTTTGCAAAATCATCATATCCACTATCTACTGTATCCTGCCTTTTGACGGGAATCTCAATAGTGGGGGCAGACGCTGTAGATGGCAATGTGGCGAACGAAATGGGAGTAGTATAAACAAAAGGCGCGGGTGTTGGTGCATTCTGCGCCACAGAACCGATGTCCAACTCTGTCTTCGGCCTGATAATAGGTAGAGGCTTCACAGGTGTCGGTGGTATGGTGTTCTGTGCCGGCGGGCTCTCAACCGGAACTAGGTAGAGTACTTGGACGTCTTGAACCTGTTGAGGCTGTTGAATAGTTACCTGCTGAAATGTGAGCGTGGTGACCTTGACCTTCTTTAAGCGTGCGAGTGAATTGAGAAAACGAAAGTGGAGTTGAAGGTCATCGGGAATAAGTTGTCTGGAGAACTCAGTTACCTGGGGAGTAGCGGATAAGCTAAATTGCGACTGTTTAGACGAATGAACAGGCACATCATGTGGAGTGACCAGTGTAAACGTGTTCTGAGAGGTGTGGGAGATATGGGGCTGTGGTTGCTGCTGGTGTGGTTCTTCGG
This sequence comes from Steinernema khuongi, assembly GCA_016648015.1. Classification (NCBI taxonomy): domain Eukaryota; kingdom Metazoa; phylum Nematoda; class Chromadorea; order Rhabditida; family Steinernematidae; genus Steinernema; species Steinernema khuongi. Next base: position 2,618 of record JADLIF010000985.1, on the reverse strand, counting down.
TCATATACCAGGCATTGTCAAAGAACGGTTGGCTCTGAAAAGTATAAATGCAAAAAGTAGTTAAAAATAGGTTCGTCGTCCCCCAAGTTTCCGCGCAATCCTTGATAAACTTTCGGCAAGGCTTCGCAGGGCTATGTGAGTTGCCCATTAAAGCACATTATGGATATAAGTTCAAGCTTCAGAAAAATGCAAGCAATGACTATTCCTGAGTGACTATACTCCAAAACGACATTTGAATAGGTCCCGCTAGCTTATTTATCGAACGTTGACCGATGGAAGACCCATCGACAATGGATAAACATTTGAGCTAATCCTAAACAAATTGCCAATAATGAATGGTTTAGCGCGGGATTGATTGACCGTCGTCGATGCAATTTCATCTTTCGAGAACATTCATTAAGGGGTCTATTTATCAATGTTGCCTGTTTGATTGAAGGTTGCGGGTTTTTATCTTTTTAGAAGGCACTCTTAAACCTTGCATTCCTCTCAGCATAATCCATGGATAATCCTTACCTCGGACCCAGAAGTGGAACTAGCCGTGGGCGAGTGGTTGCCAGAATCTGAGGACAAAGGCGATAATTGAATATCATTGGCAGTGTCACAATACATAAATTCATCGATTTCTCGATTGATATCCGTATAGCACTAAAATATCTGCATTCCGAAGCCTGTAGAGACTTTGCCCACCTCGGCGTGGCTCATCCATTCCTCAGCACTCTCTCCCGGGAAGAAACTTTCCGTGCCGGGCTGCACAAGGAATTCGTCGAGGAGCGAGTCGCTGAATCGATTGTCATAATTGCTCATTCCTGTAACAAGTGCGAAAAATTGACGAATTTGTGACGACCAGGTCGCTCACGCGCCGTGAAGTGCTCGAAAAATAGATCGAACGCGGGGACGGAGGGGCGTCTTCTAGGAAGGTCACTAGTCGCTCACCCATGGCAATCCCTGCGCGCGGCGCCACAAGTGAGACAGACATGCGATTGGGACGACCCAAGAGTGTTCGCACGTTCGGCCTTAGCGTCCGTGGATTGGACTGTGCGGCGAAGGGCGGCTGTTTGCCCAAGGTTGGTGGACGGTGACTGGCACCGCCATTTCACGCGGAATTTCAAAGAGCACTCCGGCTTCATCATGATGCGCTGAATGAATGTGTGCAACCAACAGAGGGGTGGTCCGGTTTGCTAACTGAAGAGATCTTAGAGCTCTAGGTCGTTGACACAGCGCGGATGTGCTAGAGCATTGTGCCTCTAAGCGGTAATCCAATTATTGATCGAAGCTTCGAGAAAGACTTAACGATTGAGTCAGTTGGACATGAATATTAAGGGATTTACTGCGGGTGGCAAAATCGCTGGAAGGAAGAGGGGTACGAGAGACATCGTCCCTTATCTAGGCTACGATGTGTGCTGACGAGTGAGCAACACCAGGGTGGCCCTAAAAAGGAAGCGGCGGGCGAGGGCAGATACACCGCTAAAGGAACACTTACGTGCGTATTACCAATTAAAGGGAAGAAAAAGTCGTTTTTCCAGAGGATGCGACATAAAATGGAAGCGCGCCGAGCGAAAATATCGATAGGCATGGACAATGATCAGCAGGAAGTGTGATGTTTTTTTTCGCTTTCTGTGCAGTCTCACAAAAGAATAGTCAAAACGAAGGGCCCGTATTTAATGAGTCATATTGCTGTGGTTGAAATGTCTTTGAGTAGGAGATATTAGTCGAGTCAGGCTGTGCCGGAAAGTGGGGAGGTCACAAGTGTATAAGCTATAGTGGTGGTCACAGGGAAAGGTCGGATCGGTGTTTGTTGTCTAAGGTCAAGCTCTGACCCTTGTCATCAGACACAATGAAACATAGGGCAAATGGTAGGACTGTTATTTTTGTAATATTTCAGCTATTATGTTAGTCCGGCCCACAATTTTGCTTCATACGAACAACTAAAAAACGTTTGTATTCAAGAGTGTTCCCTCTCTAAAATTTTGCTGGAAATGGCCTGACTATAGGTCACGATATTTTTTATTTGTTGACACTAATGCAATCTAAAGGTCACAATCGCAGAAACAAAATTTTGACAAACCACAATTGCTCTACCGCTACATACATAAAAAACTGGCGATATTGATCGCTACCTCCACACAGTTCACAGGAAAATTTTTGCACGTTGATGGAACAGAAATATGGGTCACGGACGGCGTCGACATAGAAGTACCACAATTAACTACGATTCTATTTTGTCGACATTTAAATGCGAGAGGTAAACACTTGCGCGAGTCGAAACAATAATGATGTTCGAGTCCTAAACACTATTTCTAGGATCGATGAAAGAACAAAACTGCGAGAACTTCCTCTTAATATTACTTATTGCGTTAAACATTGATTTATTTTGCGTATAGCGCAAATACTGAATCTCCGAATACAAAAAAAAACTGAACATGAGTTTATGGGTTCAGTTGATGATGATTCAAAAGAGAATAAAGATGCTCTAACAAATGGGACCTGACACCATAGATGCGCACGGTCCCGATTATAGCGCCGAAAATGGGGGGGTGGGTGTCACCTACCGTATACCAAAGTCCGATATTCAGGCAATTCAGGAAAAGGTGAGCGGATGGCCGGAAATGACCGTATTC